>OX638131.1:9849958-10149958 GCA_951804985.1 Dryomyza anilis
GGTTCTGGCCAAATCCCATTGGAACAGATTCACCCGAAAAAGTTACAATGACGTTCTGGCCAAATCCTAATCGAGCCAGTTTGTCCATAGAAACCTTCCAAGTATTTCCTTTTTTATCCATAAAAGTTATATATAAAAAGAATGAAAAAGAACATTTATTTACATTTGTTTTCATTCGCAAATTTTAATATCATGCGAATTTATCATATCTTTCTTATCGTTGAAGAATAAAAGCAACATTCTTGTCGTTTCATTAATTCGTGAAAAGAATTAAAGCTAATAGTTCTCGCGAGAGAATTTTTCGTAAGGAATTTATGATTTTAAAATTCATTCTCCGAATGAATAAGAATGAATTTTTTTCATTCGCGAATGTATTTTTACGAACTCTGATAAAAATCAACGAACCCTTGCTCATTGTTAACAAAAATAACTAGATTTTACTCACTTAAGTGTCTTTAGACCGCTCGTATCTGCCCAACCACCTGAGATTCTACGTGGTGGCGGTGGCTTCAAACCATCGGCATCAGCGCCCAACGTGCCCGATGATGTTGTGGGCGGTGAGGCGGTCGTGGTTGTTGCGATCGATGCAGCCGCATTACTGCTTTGTTGCAGATCCAAAGTAACATCAATGTTTAACTCTTGGTTGCTGGTGCCCGGCTTGCCGGAAGTCGGCGTTGTGCCACTACTGGATGCAGTAGCCGGTTGACTATTGTCCTTGAGAGCGTCGCGGCTTTTAGCACGACGTCCTTTGCGCGCAGTTGTCTGTGTTTTGTTTGTTTAGCATAAAGTAATAATTAATATTATATAATTTACTAATTAATTGCTCAATACTTACTCGTCGTATAGACATTTTAAGTTCTTCAGCCCAATCCATATTGAAAATTTCAGATATTTTTTATGAATGAAAATAATTTACAATATTCCAAGTTTTTTTCACTGTTTACAACTTAATTGGTTGCTAGGCAACAAGTGTTTGTGTTTTTGTTTACGTTGCAGATGACAGTTGGTTGCTCCAAACATTCACAATAGACAAACACAAATGCAAGATTGTTGCACATTCACAGTAACAAGTAATTAAAAATGTTTCAGTATCACAATAAAAAATGTCATGCAGGCAGGGTTGGCTTTAAGTTCTATCTAATAAATTTCCATTACTATTTATTTTTTAGAAAAATGTAAATTTATAAGAAATTCCACAAATCTCATATGAAAATATATTATGTGTTTCTTCTTTAAAATTTAGCTATTTTATTAAAAACGTAGATTGTGATGTCAAATCACTCCACTGGCCGAACAAAAGTCGAAAATAATTTTTTGTGTTTAGTAATCGCTCTTATATAAAGCAGGCAGAAATAAAGTAGTTTAAACTGTGCAAATAGTTAAACAATAATTTATTTCGACTGATTGGATGTTGAAATCTTGCTAAAATTGCTATGAAAATTTAACTATTTCAGTACCTACTGTCTTTAGCATTTAAAAAATAAATTAAAAAATAAAATTACATTCGTTTCGTATTTGCAGTCATTTTAAAATGTCAAATAGAGTACGTTTAATCAAAAAAATTGAAAACAAATTTAATTTTTACTTCGAAATTTAGCATTTAATATCGAAATTGAGAGGAAAACTATGTAGCGTTGTTTTATAAATGTTTCCCGTTCCTCGGAAAACTTGATAAGATTTTATTTTCCGTCGGAAGAAGAACAATCCGACGAGCTTCCGTTCATCGGGAACCTCGATTGGGCTGAATAATATTTCGTACTTTTTATATATAGGACGAATTTCCGTCCATTGGTCTTCAAAGTCACAATCACACGTTGTACGCCATTTTTTTCAAACTTTTTTGATAATCCAACTAGCGCCTTTTTTATCTCTGGTTTACAAAATTTCAAACATTTTCGAAGAATTGATTTCATTTAAATCAAAAATTTTAAATCTGAACCTAGACTAGGGCAGTTCTTTTGAACAATTACGGATTTCAACCGCTTTTATTTGGAACTTTAATGATCTTAATTTAAATTTCATCTTTACCCAGCCGGCCAAACTATCATAAACGACATCGTAAATTATAGCAAATATTCGTAAATAATGAATAAAACAATCGTATACGAGAATCGTAAATGATTCGAAAACGCATACAGTTTCGTTCTTAATTTGTCCATCGTAACGAGGTATCATAAACGAACTAAAAACACTCATATATGATAAATTTTCGATTGTTTATGATCGTAAAATTCGATTATATACTCGTTATAAACGATGTTTTTTTTTCGTAAACGAACTCGTTTTTAATATTTTTTACGATTAAATTTTAATCGTAAATGATAATCATTTTTAATTCTTTTACGAGCTTTTTCCTACTTTTTTAACGATACAAAAAAAAAATGAAGTAAATGCATTTATATTAAGCTCCCAAACGCATTTACTTACTTCTTAATTACAGCAAATGATTTAAAGTTTTCAGCAAAACAATTTATTTAATCTTGTTAAAAATATTGAACATCTTATGCATTTTATTAAATGAACTTTTGATTAGAAAAACAATAAATAGTTTTGACAATCTTTTTTTACGATTTAAACACTCGAAAAATACGAGCCATCGTCGTTTTTGTTTTTTTCATTGACATTTATCATCGTTTTATACGTGCAAAATGATCGAAATTTATGATTATTTTGAATCGTCAAATGATCGTAATTTACGATAATCATGTCACATCTCTTATTTATTATTGATGGCTTAGATTCTAACAATTAACTTTCATCGTAAATTTATCACTTGCTACAATAATTTCAATGAATATCATCATATTAAAAAATTTTAACCAAATTAATTCTAATAATCAAGATTTTGAGTAATTTTTATAAAATAATTATTTTAGATTCCACTAATTTTTGAATTCTTTAGGTCTGTGCCAATCGGTAACTTTTTACTCGATGAAAAAAAGTTGAATATAATTTTTGGGTGGTAAAATGAAATTTCCCTTTATGCTGTGCCAAATGAAATGAAATTTTGACATAATGAAATTTTTATTTTTGATTAAAACGTGCTAAAAATATTAAGTTGTTTCAAATATTATAAACTTTAATATTTTATGATTGTCAAAATTTCATGTAGTCCCTTGCGCTACATAAAATTTTGACACTTCATATTCACATCAATAGCTTCAAAATTTTACATTTACTTGTCAAAATATTTTTTTTTGAGCAAAAAGTTACCTATTGGCACCATGATACAACTACCAGGTAGTAGTAACAAAAGTTGCTCCCTCTCAACTAAAAATGTAAACAAATAGAAAATAAAAACAAATGAAAATGACATTAAATTTAAAATTAAAACTTTCAAATAATTGTGATATTTCCTAAAGTTAAAAAAAACAAAATGATTGGTGTGCAACAGGAACCAGAGCTATTTAGTTTTGCGGTTCCGGACGTTATTAACCCGATCGGAAATGCTCTCCCGAACGCAGGGGAAATGCAGGGACTGCACACTTGCATCAATTTTTTTACAAAAAGCCCTTCGTCACGAGCTCGGCCCCCGACACCTACATGCATGCGGGTCACGAAATATAAAAGCGTAAACTCGCAACCGTGTTTCAAAAACACAAACTGTAGATCCAGCCCTAAAAACAATGATGAAACGCAGGGCAAGTGCGATGGCAATCATTGCGTGCGCAAATATTTCGCTCCAGGGCTATTATAGCTAACGAAGGACACGTGCAATATAGTGCCAAACGATCCAATGTATTGAAATACATGCGATGGTCGATGACGACTTGAAAGAAACTTCATTTAATTTTTCAAAATAATTAAACATAAACAAAAATTATTGAAGTTTGAAAAGGAAATAAAAAATACAAAAGTCTTGATAAAAAAAAAATCAAAAAAGTTTGACAGTACTTTACGACTTCTGACATTTCGGTAGGCACATAAGTAGAACAAGAATAAATTTCTCTTTTTATTCTAGTAACTTATTTTTGAATCATGATTGGCACAGACCCTTTAAAAAAGAAAATGTCTTATTTAGAACACTATTTTATTTCAGAAGAAAAAAATGTCTACTCCTAAATTTGAAACCCTGAATATGCACAGCTCATTGTGAATTTCATAATTCTTATCAAATTCATACAGCACGAAATTGTGCTGCACAAAAGTAGGCTACAATTTTTTCATGTTTGGAAAAATTAAATATTTTCACAAATAACAGTTTTGTAATAAGTTCAACGTTTATTTTTACTTTTTATTAACAACAACAAAAAGATGTTAACCGACGCAGATGATGATTTCTTCTTTGAAGAGGATAAAATGTAAGTTTCGCAAAATGAACAGCAGCTGCTGCTCATGTTATCGTTCTTTTGTTAATAATCAATAATTTGCGCAAAACTTTCTCAATTTCTTATTGTTAAAAGTGTTTTTGTTTCTATTCTATGTTAATATTGTAAACTATGCTGTTTTTTTGTAACGTTGTAATTTCTCTTTAACTAATTTTATAAAAATTACTTTTTATTAAAACAAAAAATGTATCAAAAAGTAGCTCTAAATCAATAGAAGAGGTTAATATGCCGCTGTTGGTTATCGAAGAACAATCATCGTTGTCGTAAGTATTTACAAAAAGTAAGATGTGGTTAAAAGAAAATCTTTAATTTTATTTTTTAATAAAAAATCGTCAAGTTCTACCACTGAGCAACGTGAGCCGGAAATACGGAATGACGCTACAAATGTAGCTGAAGTTCAGCCTGCTACTGATACTTGCCAAGATTTGGACGCAACTGTCATACTTGGCTCGGTTCAGAATCAAACGGATAATCTAAATGAAATTTATAGGCAGAAAAATGAGTTAGAGCGTCTGTAAGTTGGCCATATGCTCCAATATGAAAGACATTTTAAAAGGCTAGACTTAGTATAAAAAAAAAAATACATATTAGTTGTGGTAAAGTTTATATGTGCAATAAATATGTAATATTTATTTAGTGGAATATGTGATTTTGTTTAATTAAGTAGTTTAGTATTTAAATAAATCGTGTTCCCTGCATTAGAGATAAATATACTGTGCCAACTAACAAAAAAAAAATAATCTTTATAATAATATCAGAATTAAACCTTTTGAATAGGCATAACTTTTTTTGTTTTTTAGCATTTTTGTTTTTTTTTTATTCTAGAAAGTTTCCATATCGTCGTTGTAGAGGTAAAAGTCAACGAATACATTATACAAAATTTCAATAACAACTTTGTTACAAATGGCCATTGCATATTCATTTTAAAATCTCGCAAAAAAAGCATTAGTTTCGTGTACAACCACGATATGTACTTGCATTTTTTTGATATCAAAATTATGAGATACATTAATAAATTTGAGATATATTTAGATTAGTTTTTTTAAGTTATCGCGCCTATATAGAATACTTATTAGTGAAAAATACATGAATAATACTATTTAAAAAATTGTCGAACCATATACTAGGATTCTATAAATTTAGATTTTATAGATTTTTTAAAATTTGTATGCTACTACGATGATATCTTATAACTTATAAATTTTCATAATCTTTCTTATATTAGTAGAAAATTTTGTTTTGCTCTATCGCTTTATAAACTATGTCTTGCTTTTCGTATTTAAACATTTTAGTATTTAGTATTTTTTATTTTTAATATGAAAATTATCTGTCTCAAATAAAAATAATATTTTAATTTAGGGGTATGACGGTGACAACCAGCTCAGTTGTTATCACCAAAGATGACAGCAATCTAATTGGCATTAGCATAGGCGGTGGAGCCCCAATGTGTCCATGTCTCTATATAGTACAAGTAAGTCTTACTATGCGGTAAAAATCATCATGATTTCATTAATGATTTCTCAATGATTTTGTATCCCGAGACACCTCGATTTTAAATCTATTGAATTTCATTAACAGGGTGATTATGATTGATTCATCAAATTCCTAGTATAAATTGTGATAGGTTCATGATCGGGAACTGTGGCTAATTTCTGTAACTCACTCAAGAAATACTCGAATGAAAGTGATGTCACGTATTCTCGAAGAGTCATTCTCGAATTCGAGAACTTTTGAGCTTCTGTAACTTGATCAATTTAACAAATTTTTCAATGATGAATTTAATTGTACGTTTTATTGTACAATATTGACATCAATACAATATTACTTGGTTCATTTTGAAATACAAAATGTTAAATAAAAATTAATTTTACCTTATCATAACCCGACCAGTTCCCTAAACTGGTAAATTTCTCCTCGGGTTGTCTGAATTACAAAACCAGTCAGGAATAGGATACTGTTTCATATTACATCCAACCTACATTCAAAGTACTTCAAAATATCCCAAAAAATAAACATTTAGGAATTTGCCCACATCAGTCTCACTGTAAAACTAATCATATTCTTTCAACAGGTTTTCGATGGTACTCCTGCCGCACGTGAAGGCTCTCTGCAAAGTGGCGACGAACTACTCGCCGTTAATTCCATCAGCGTTAAGGGTAAAACGAAAGTAGAGGTGGCCAAAATGATACAGGCCACCACGAGTACGGTGACCATTCATTACAATAAACTGCATGCCGATCCACAGCAAGGAAAATCTTTGGATATTATTCTCAAGAAGTTAAAACATCGCCTTGTGGACTCAATGTCTACCAATACCGCAGACACACTGGGCCTATCGCGCGCCATTCTCTGTAATGATTCGTTGGTGAAGCGCCTGGAGGAGCTCGAGGGCACCGAGTTAATGTACAAGGGTCTAGTGGAACATGCTAGGCGCATGTTGAAAGCCTATTATGATTTATGCACAACATACAAAGCATTTGGCGACACTTTTACGCAAATAAGCACGCGTGAACCACAACAACGTGCCTCCGAGGCTTTTCGCATCTTCGGCGAATTCCATCGTAACCTGGAAAAAGATGGCGTCAAGATCATAAAACAAATAAAACCGGTGCTAGATGATTTGGGCACATATCTCAATAAAGCGATACCCGATACCAAACTGACGGTGCGTCGTTATGCTGATGCGAAATTTACATATCTTTCGTACTGTCTAAAAGTCAAAGAGATGGATGATGAGGAGCATGGTTTTGCGGCACTGCAGGAACCGCTGTATCGCGTGGAGACTGGCAACTATGAGTATCGTCTCATATTACGTTGTCGCCAAGAGGCCAGAAGTAAGTTTGCCAAATTACGCACAGATGTGCTGGAGAAAATGGAATTGCTAGAGTGCAAACATGCGACAGATCTGAACAAACAACTGCGTTGTCTGTTGGACAATTTGGCACAACTAAATCGTTCGGTGGTGGAACGTATGCAAGCGCTTCCAACGCTATTTCCGATTGAAGTAGATTTTAAGGAAACTGATTTTCAATACAAATCAAGTACTTTGAAACCACAAGAAATCGATGATGACGATGAAGAAGAGGCTGCAGCAGCACCACCAACTAAAGAAGTTAGTTGTGGAGAGGAAGCTCTCGAACAGCCAGCAGCTATTGTCAACGTGCAATCACAACAAGCTCAATCAACACAAAGCGATCTTCTATTGGCTGGTATTGAAGATGTCATGGAAAAAACAACCATATCAACACCGTCCGCAAGCACAGCAAGAAGCAACAATGAAACGTTACTCAAGGAACTGGGTTTATTTGGCATTGATCTGGTTGCAGCACCACAAACAATGACATGTAATCAACAAGAGATTGCCGCAGTCAACGCCACAGCTCAATCATTAGATTCTAGTAATTTTGATTTGTTTTTAAATCAAACATTGCCCACAACGACGACACAATTGGAACGCGATTTAATGTCAGCCAATTCACGTGAAATGGATCTACTGCTTCAATAGATATGAAAAATATTTACAAGTATAACCCCTGCTAATTACGCTCTACAATTTATACATATTATTAATATGTTAATCTAAAGAAATAGAAACTTATGAATATATATATTGTATAATGCATTCTCTTAGTAAAATTTTCTATTACAAAAAAACATTTTTAAGCGAGATTTGTTTCAATAATCATGTTTGTAATATTTATGAATATAAAATTTAAATGTGTAAGCTACAAATATTTGTTTCAATAATTTATAAATAATTTAGTAGGAATAAACTTTGATATTCAACATTATGATAGGACAAATTGTTCGTATAATTCGGCATTTGTAACAGAAAGTAGTTACGAATAAAATTTATTTCGGTACCGAAGTAACCTTTTAGCTTTAAATATACTATATTGGAATATATTAAAATCAATTTAGTATTATATCAAACTATTTGGAAGTAATCTACTTAAAATAAGCTACAACTCGGACCCATAAAAGATCAACAAAATGTGATCAATGAAATTGAAAACAAAACTTCATAAAAAATCTATATATTGCAAATCAAAGAGAGATTTTAGATTAATTTAAAACCGTTTCATTGAGCCTAACTAATAAACGAAATAATGTCGACTTTATAGAAAGTATCAGCTTTTTGACAAATAAATATTAGAGAAAATTGTCGAAAAACTTGATACTATCTTTAGAGTCGACTTTATTTCGTTTATTGGTTAGGCTGATTGACTTTATTTTATTATTCTTACAAATAAAAATCAAGCTGAGAGTGTCGGTTTTTTTTAAAAAGAAATTCTTCAAGAAATATTAAGAAAAATAAAATTGGAGAAGTGGGATAGAAAAATCATAGCGACAATAACTAAATAAAAAGTTTAAAGTAAGCTCCGATCCAACTTAGTTGCTGTTACCTATTTATTGCTCCCATACACGGTTACCAGATAAAATTCTCATACGAAATATATTTTTCCCTCATGCGATTCTCACAATAACACACAGATAAAAAATCTCACAAATTCCCACCAACTCCCACAAATTCCCATCGTAAACTGTATTTTCTTTGTGTGGGAAATTAAGAAATTATTTTCCGCAAAGACAAAAAATGTCTATGATCTGAATTTGTCCTGCAAAACTGGCAACTATGATCACTTTAAGTAAGATTTGGATACTTGGGCGATTAGCTCTATAAGATTGTATATATAAATCTTAAAAATTTGAATAAAACGAGGTTTATATCATAATGGATATAACTGTCTGAGTTCATTCACTCTATTTTATCCCACAAACAAATATCTTTTATTTTTTAGTATATAATTTATTTATTTTTCAATAAAAGTATTTGATAATCCCTTATTTGAATAACAAATAAACATCACTAAATATATTTTCTAATTCACAATAAGCAGAAGAACAGCTGATTTTGCCTATAAAGCAGCCTATATACTAGAAGCAAGTAGAAAATTGAGCGAAAATGTGTAGTTTGTAGGTGGCTTCAAGGTTGCAAGCGTTAAAGCACGTTGAGATTTTGAGTCGGCGAATTAAGTTGTAAACAAAACAAGTAGTATTTAAAATTCCAATAAATGCCGCCGAAATCATCAAGTAAAAAAACTTCCGCCGCCGCATCATGGTATTACTGTGAGCAGTGCGATGTGCACATTACAGCAAAGGCGCGTGAGACGCACGAGAAGATTTGTCCCATAGAAGCAATCAACGCAGCAGAGAATGGTGCAAAGGGGTTAGAATATATTGCGAATGGTGCCATCTACACAAATAGCATTGAACGCAAAACCTTTGCGAACGATGAACTGGCAGATATGCCGACAAAATATGTGAATCAATTAATATTTATCTCGGAGGGTGCAATGCGTTTGGCACGTCTGCATATTGGACAAAATGTAGCAGTGCAGACAGTGGGTGGAGATGGGGATCATGTGGATAGAGCGCCGCTGATCAGAGGCATATGGCCGTTGCCGGAAAAGTTTCTGACGACGGTATTTGTGATGCCGGAAGGTTAGTGTCTTTGGCAAAAGGGTATTTAATAATATAAAAGATCATGTCCTTAACATTATTCCTTTATTGTTGGAAATAAAAAAAAGGTGTGACAAATACTTTTTAAATTTATTTAACAGAATTTCGGAAGTTTTACTAATATATCTATCGAATTGCGGACACATCTTTCCAAGACTCCAATTAGACAGTTTTCCCAAACTATTAATGCTAAATTTTTCATACATTGTGAAGAATTTTCCTAAGAATTGTCTACCGTCAGAATAGAGTTTTACCATATGAAAAAACCATTTTGACAATGATTTTGACGAAGTCTTTAATTTTCTATTTTTAAAAGAGAAAGAGTAGTAAAATGTTTATTTCTTTTAGATTTCGAACTGAATTGGCAACAGTTCAAAGGAGCCGCCTTGCGAATTGAAGCACTAAGCAGTTCTGCCTTAACACCAGCCAAAACCGTGCAGTTGAAAATAGAAAATGAAACTGCAACGGATCAATTTACAGAACAGCAACGGCGCGATATAAAGCGCATTTTGAAACAGGAAATTAAAAACCTAATCTACACGAAGAATAGCAAAATACATTTCAACTTTTTTAACAAAATGCTCGACTTGAGTATAAGCAGTTGGTGTGCGCTGAAGGAGGTAGCAGAGGCGGAAGGAACGGAGCAAGAACAGCAGCTGACAAATGCATTAGAGCAGCTGCAACTGGACGGCACAAGAAGCTACTTGCGAATTGTAGCAACAACGCAAATTGAGCTGGAGGCGGCAATCCAACTGGGGGACACTGACAAAGAGACAACAGTGGATATAGAGCAGATAGTGAGCAAAGAGGATATTGGTGGACTTGATGAACAATGGCAGATTATACAGGAAACAATGCAAATAGCTTTAAAGCTGCGTGCGGTGCCCAAAGGTGATAAAATATGCGTTTTTATTTAATGCAAAATAATTAAAATAATAAAAAATTAAAATACCTTTATTTAAACAGGCGTCAAAGTATCACGTGGACTGCTGCTGTACGGCTCAACGGGCTGTGGTAAAACTTTGTTATGTGAGGCGCTCGCCAGCAGTGTGCACAATGTTGCCAATGTTGTACGCATAAATAGCAGCGAACTCTTTAGTAGATTTCTGGGAGAAACAGAGAAAAATCTTGCCGCCTCTTTCGAGCAGGCCTTCAGCGCTTATCCCAAGCCAACACTGATCATAGTTGAGGATGTGCATAATCTGTGTGCCAAAAACGAAGGCAATGAGACGGCAAAACGTGCAGCTGTGGCATTTCTCAGTCAGCTCGACGCACTGAGCAACAAACGCGAGGCACAGCGTACATTTCTACTGGCGACCACAGCCAATCTGGAGGCATTGCATGCCAGCATTAGACGCTGTGGACGTTTGGACACCGAACTGGAGTTGGGCGCGCCGAGTCCAAATGCACGTGCACAGATTTTAAGCTGTTTATTGCGCAAACTCAAACACAATGTGACGCCGGATGAGATTTTGGAGTTGGCGCAAGCAACACATGGTTTTGTTGGGGCTGATTTATCGAATTTGATATATAGCAGCGCATTGGCGGCACTCAAAAGTGCGGATAACTTAACCGTGCAGCATTTGCGCAATGCATTGACGCACGTTAAACCTTCGGCAATGCGCGAGGTCCTCATTGAGTGTCCAAATGTGCGCTGGAGTGATATCGGCGGTCAACAGGAACTGAAATTAAAGCTGCAACAAGCCATTGAGTGGCCGCTCTTGCATGCGGACAAATTTAAACGACTCGGCATAAAGCCACCGCGTGGTCTACTCATGTTTGGACCGCCCGGCTGTTCGAAGACGATGATTGCAAAGGCGTTGGCCACCGAAAGTCAATTGAATTTTCTCTCCATCAAAGGTCCGGAGTTATTTTCCATGTGGGTAGGCGAATCGGAGCGTGCCGTGCGTGAAGTATTTCGCAAAGCGCGACAGGTGGCGCCATCGATTGTATTTTTCGATGAAATTGATGCTATAAGCAGTGAGCGTTCGGATGGTGGTGGCGGCGGCTCTGGTTCATCGGTGAAGGAGCGTGTGCTAACACAGTTGCTAACCGAAATGGATGGCGTACAATCGCTGCAAAATGTCACCATTGTCGCGGCCACCAATCGTCCGGACATGATTGATAAAGCGTTGCTGCGACCGGGACGCATAGATCGCATTGTGTATGTTGGGCTGCCAGATGCAGCGGCACGACGTGAAATATTCCGCATTAAATTGGCGCAAATGCCGCTAGCCGATGATGTTGATACTGAGCAGTTGGTCGAGAGTACCGAGGGTTATTCGGGTGCTGAAATTCAGGCGGTGTGTCATGAGGCTGCGCTCAAGACGCTCGAGGAGAGTTTTGAGGCGGTTGAGGTGGGTTTTGAACAATTTGAATATGCGTTTAGTGCGGTGCGGCCACGCACAAGTCCGGAGTTGTTGCGTATTTATGATGAATACATAAAGAAGAGTTAAAAACATGAAATTTCTAAGTCGTTTTCTTTCTCAACACAAAACATTGCAGCAGGATACAGTCTTAAAAGGTACAACATATTTTTTCAAGTATCTCGGTGGTTTTGTCGACAATTCCAAAATCATGTCTTTTATAAAATTTAATATATAGCAGCTTGTATTAAACACTGCAGTAAGTTGGCACTGCTTTGAAATAAAATGTCCTCAAATTAAGCATATCATTGTTTATGTAAATTGATTCTTTCTATCAAATTCAATAAATAGTTGGTTCTTGTGGCTGTGTTGCAACTGCTGCTATTGTTGAATTGTTTGAAAAATCCAAAATTGTTGATTTTGTAAAATCATAGCTACCTGAGGCAGCAGTTATGCTAAAATCGCTGCTGGGCACCTTGATTAATTGCTGCTGTCTATGCAGCGGCGACATCGTACAAGGCTCCAGAGTTAGATTAATATCTTCGGCACTTGTTGAAGGCGCTTGCGTGACCAGCTTCGAATCGTTCAGATAATTATTAATCATTGCAACGTTGCTCAAGGGTGAAATACGGAGATTGTTTTTACTACATAAAGAAATTGTAAATTAGAAAATAATGTTAATAAACGAAAAATCAAACCTATTGCCATGTTTCTTCATGTGTCGCACCAGCGCAGAGGATTGACTAAATTTCCAGGGACACTGTTTACATTCAAAAGGCTTTTCACCATTATGTGTGCTAAGAGAATGAAGATGTAAAAGCAAAGACTAAATATACTAAGATAGAAACATTCTGAAGTGCGTCGTTTTAGAGTCTTTGGTAAAATGTTATAATTTGTATAAAACTTTTTACAACACACCTACCGCATGTGACAAATTAAATTCGAACGTGTGCCAAACACTCGCTGACAATCGTTGCATGTATGACGTCGTATGCCATGATGCACGGCGCTCATGTGAGCGCTCAAATAGCTACGCTTTGCAAATGCCTTCTCGCAGAGCTCGCACACAATATCTTTCGTGATCTTATGCACTGGTTCGTGTTTCCTCAGGTCACGTTGCGTCTTAAAACGCATGGGGCATTGTGTGCAGGCGTGTGAACGTGTCTCCAGATGCGTCAGTTTGTGCGCTTTCAGATTACTTGATGTGCTAAAAAAACTGGAACAGATTTCGCACTGATAACGTCGCTCGCCGGTGTGCGTGCGCATGTGTAACAGCAAATTGCCAGACTGTATGAAGCGGCGCGGGCAGAGCTGTAATGATAAAAAGAGGTTGATAACAAAAATTAAGCAAATTATTTGTGTCGTAAAATATAATTGTTTCACAGAACAAGATAAACGTTATGTTATTTTATGGCGACACTATTATGATACAGTCTTAATTAAATGGTGTAATTTATAATGGCATCAATTTACCCTACGCTAAAAAGAATATCAACTGTCCTAGTTCTGTTATATTTATATGAAACCAACCGATCAATTTAATACGGTATTGTCTTAAAAAAGGTGAATTGATACCGTATAGAAATCTGTGAATCTTTTTTAAGTATATTTATGAGGTGTCAATTCGAGTATTAGTAAAAAAAGGTAATCCATCGATATCGACAATTTTAATATTTGGGTGTCTGCGAATTCGACTAAATTACTGAATAAATTAAATTGACTGAGTTTTCATTCGATCACAATACCGTAATCGGTAATTGTTAGAGTAGATAATCAATCGATGATCATATTTATGTTTGCTGTCATATAATTTATTTCAATTTAGTCTGTTCGAAAATTTGCTAAATTGAAAAATAAACACTGCATTACCTACAAAGTTTGTTACCAATTCAGTCGTATTCCCACACACCCTTAATATAAAAATGTTCTTCCGGATTTTAGTTTTTATTAGGGCTCTGAATGATTGAATTTTTTGACGATTCTATTCCAAAAATATGTGCTTACGAGTTGGTAATTTTGAAACACATACATTGACATAGTCATTTACTGATTGGTAAAAAGCCATTAGCATTAATTTTTAACACAATGATTGCAATCTTTATTTTTTAAAATCGAATATAAATTTTTGATTATTTCATTAACTCAGTAAAATCTTTTTGAAAAAACCTTTTTCATTTTATGATTGCTTGAAATATCATGTTATGAATTTGAGTCCAATCACATCAATGTGCATTTAATTTCAATTAAGTCTTCTGTTGTTTGTAGTCTTAACGACTCGAAACAAATGATTTTGAGATCATTTTGTGGAATATGTTTTCACACTCAAGATTTGAGAGTTTTTAAAAAATATTTGAACAAAATTAACTCAAAATCATTTCTTTCGAGTCGTTTATGTAGTCATCATACTTGAAAAGTGATTGTATGTTTTTGGGATTGAATTATACCATTATTCAAAAGAATTATCGGCCATGTTCCGATTTTCGATCGAACTCAAGTCGAATTTTATATAAAATATGTAAAGAAACTGGTTTGAATCAGGGACCCGTGCTTCGCTGTGGACATTTTTTATTGGTTTTATAAATGTAGTAACCAAAACAAAACAATGTAGTAACCGTAAAATTCTTCACTTAGAACACTTTCCCGTAGAATTCTTCCCCAGTAGAAGTTTTAGTGTGGTGAGTTTTATTGTACTAAGTTTCGGTTTAATGAGTTTAGGTGTAATGAATTTTGGTGTGGTGAGTTTTAGTATGGTGAGTTTTAGTATGGTGAGTTTTAGTGTGGTGAGTTTTAGTATGGTTTAATTTATTGTGGTGAGTTTTAGTGTGGTGAGATTTAGTGTGGTGAGATTTAGTGTGGTGAATTTTTGTGTCGTGAGTTTTAGAGTGGTGCGTTTTAGTGTGGTGAATTTAAGTGTGGTGAATTTTGGGGTTGTGAGTTTCATTGCGGTGAGTTTTAGTTTGGTGAGTTTTAAAGTGGTGATTTTTGGTGAGGTGAGTTTAAAGAATTTCGGGTGGTTGTTACCCCGGTGTTAAATATATTAATAGGATATACGCTTCGTTCGACATGAACATATTTTATATCTGAAACTGGAAAACCACGACATTAAATGTAAAATATGCAGTATAACACAATTGACAACTAATAAAATCAGTTGCAATCTCAGTTGGCAATCGCAAGTGATAAAATCGAAAATGTGTTATCGTTCAAAAAGAAATATGTGCCTATGTTTTTACAATATAATAAAACAAGCAAATATCATTGTTCAGATGGTTACATCGAAGGATGACAGTACATCTGAAGGTTAAAACCATTAAAATACTAATTTTTAATGCAACAAAATGGTTTTCACTAATATCACCTATCCGAATAAAATCCATTTTGAGTCATAACCATCATTATTGTTGAGTTTAGTAGATTCATTTAAAATTAATTTTGTATCAATTTCATTGATCTTTCAAATTTTAATTTTTTATAAGTAGATGAGTAGATTTTTCATTATAATGCCTGTAATTTTAACAACTAGATATCTAGCTGTGTTTAGATATCTACCGTGTAAATCAAATTTAGCAATTTCAACACTTTATACACCATATCTACTCGGCAATTTGTAGTGCATTTTACACGGTCGATTTCCTATAGTTATCTATTAGGTAAATAAAATTCAAACAAAATGTCAAATAAATTTTTATATTTGTTGATGTCAAAAATATGAACAATTTCACGCACAAATTTTGCTTTATTTTATTTGCAAAAAGATATTTCAACACAAATCGTGGAGGAAATATTCAAATTTGCACGTTTTCTTGTCCTCCACTTTTCACAATTCGCTGAAAATTATTTTTTTTTAATTTGCTTCAAAATTAATTTTTAAAATTTGAAAGTTAATTTTATAACAAAATTTAAAACAGTAAAATGCAAGTGATGCCATATTTTAGAAAAATTGTCTTGGGTAGAAACACGTAGGTAAAAAAACAGTTAAAATTACCGAACGAAATATACCTAGTAGGTAAAGATATCTAATGAGTACGAACACCAATAGATATCTACTCGTATAGATATCTACTCGTTACGGGCATAAGTAGAGTAAAATTAAAAATAACTAAAGTGGTTCATTGAAATTATTTCGTTAATGACCTTGAATTCGTGTGAAAATTTATAAAACTCAATAAATAATGTAGTTATTTCCTTAAATCAGTATTATGTTGACAACACTATCACAAAATAAAATGAACAAGCACGTTTCCCTTAAATGGGTAATAAAAAATAAAAGGCAATTTAATTGTGATATTTATAGCATTAAAATTCTTCTATGATATGTATTGATAGTGTGTTTCTAATTTACTGATGTAGCTTGATTTGTAATAAATAAATAAAACTACATATAACATGAAAAAAAATTGCACGAAAAAAATATGGGCTATTGAACTCAATTAATTTATCATATGACATTATCAACAAGTTTTAAAATAATAAAACAATATTTGGGGCTTATTATTAACACGCTTTTGCTACCACACTGTGCAACACATGGATGAAAAATGTTTGGCATATTTAAATTAGAAAGGAACCTCCAGCATTTAAGTGTTGTTTTTCATTTTTTCCGCAAATATAGAAAATATGCTCGCTCACAGAAAATTCTTTGTCTTATATTTTTGAATGCTTCAAACAACAGAAACAGAACAACAGAAACAGAAACAGAAAACAAATACATGCTACAATGTCCTACACATATGTGATAATGTGTGCGGTTACCATTTAAAGTGATGCAGATGTCACTAGGATTTGCAAGTCTTGCAATATCTGAAGTATTTCCTTGTACAAATGATTCGCGAGAAAACATTATTTTATACTTGGGCATAAAGTCTATTCGTATTTGACCAAAAAAGTTCATTTAAGCCTATATAAAGTAAAATTCACCTGTAGATGTAAGTTTTATATGAAGTATTTCAACATAATTGGTCGATTCACAGGTTACAAATGTCATATGATGGTAATTTTTCATACCAGACAGTGTATATCAATAAATAATCTAACGTAGAAGTTTCATTGATCTAGCTCTTTTAGTTATTTTGTAATCGTGATTTGAATAGACAGACGGACTTCGCTAAATCGACTCAGTAGGTCATGCTGATCAAATATATATACATATATACTTTTCCTTACACGATATGCTTTATTCTGGGTGTAACAAACGTCGTACCAAGTTATATATACCCTTTCACTCTTAGTGTAGGGTATAAAAATGTAGTAAATTTTACTACATTCATATTCTCGATGTTAAAAACTAAAAGCCTAACTATAATGTACCTGAGCTGGAATACACGAATGTCAAAAAAATCAGAATACTAAATTTTTCTTAAGTTTGGAGCGAGCAATCAATCGTTTCGTACAGATATTTAAATTATGTTTCATTTTGACATTATCGCATGCCCATTATGTTTGGGCCTTAAGCCAACATATTAAAGAAAAAGTTTATATTAAAGAAAAAGTTTATAAGTGGTTAAAATTTAAACTTAATATAAACTTTTCCGTATTTAAAAATCTATAGTACATAATCAAAACGTCGGAATGTCGTAAACATTTTACAGACTGTAAAACAATTAGTAATCAGTTAATATGACATTCGGAATATTTGTGATATGTTGACTATTGAGAAATGTCATCTAGTTTAATTAGAAAATATTACTGAAAAACTGGAATTAAGTCGACTGAGATGAATATATGAAAAAATAAAACCCAAACCACAATTAATTTGTTCTGGGTTTTCATCCAATTAGCGTACAATAATTGTTTTTTATAATTTGTATTTTTAGCACTTAAAAAGATCGACCAAGTGTTGAAAGACTTGATGCTTGATTGATGCTTATACCGATGACGCTTTGCAATAGCGATTTCTGTTCTTGAATATCTCAACTAGATACAAATGTCATTCATGCATAGTACACATAACAACACATTTTGTTTATATTCTTTACACATGATTTCAATTGTTTATAGCGCTATATAATGGAATCGCGCGCGATCGTTATCGTGATAAGAGAAATTAAAACCAATACACAACTGCTTATTGAATACTATAGGAAAGACGTATAAATTTGACAGCCAAATTACGAGTGTTTTAACCCATGTTAGTTAGCCAGACACATACAGCTAAAAAAACGAACTTGCGCAACGCACGATGCCAAGCAAAACAACAGCTTCAGTGTGTTTTGTGCTGTGGCGGCGGCGGTTTGTTTTATTTATTTTTATAAACTTGAAGACTTTCAAGAAAAAAAAGTGCAATAAAACGTAGAACAGTTGAGGAGACCGACGACCTACTCATGCTAAGAAATACGTCTTAAACCTGTTTATCGCGTATTTTATTTTGTTTTTGTATAGAATTTCCTCGTCTTCCCTGCAATGCAAACATGGTTGCGCATCTCGTTGCTGCTCTGCACTTTTGGCTTCTTTCGCGAAATGCGTCCCTCGGAGCCATTTGTCATCGAATTTCTGAGCGGTGATTCGCACAACATCACCGTCGAACAGATCAATAAGGAAATTTATCCCATCGGCACGTATTCGGTGCTGGCGCAACTAGTGATAGTGTTTCTGGTCACAGATATTTTGCGTTACAAACCCATTATTGTGTTGTCGGCATGCGCGGGTATTGTGCTCTTTGCCTTGATGCTCTGGACACGTACCATATGGGAGCTGCAGCTGGCACAAGTATTCTATGGCACTTTTATGGCCAGTGAGGTGGCCTATTATACGTATATCTATGCAAAGGTTGAGAAAAGTCGCTATCAGTTGGTGACAGGACATACGCGCTCTGCGATATTATGTGGTAAATTTTTGGGTGGCGTTTTGGCGCAAGTCTTCATTTCCACCGAGACGATGGACTATCGTGAACTGAATTATATATCGTTTGGTTCGCAAGTGGTATCGCTTGGCATCGCGCTCGCACTGCCGGCGGCACAGAAGAGTTTGTATTTTTATACAGACGATAAGAGTGCCATTGAGATGAGTGAGAGTCCGAGCGCATTGGAGCAGCAGAGCACGCAGCAGTTGGCAGTGGAGAAAATTGGTAATGGTTGGAGAGTATTTTAAAATTTTATAATATCGTCGTTTTAAAGATGGTATCGAAAATATATTTAACGTTTATTAATTGATATCATTGTTGTAGGGAAGAATTTACCAATTATAATTTAAAATTCAAAAATGTTTATATATCGGGAATTTGTCGATGGTGCTTATATTGGTATCAATTTATAAAAACATGTTTATATTTTTAAATTCATCGGAAGTACATCTTATAATGTTTTTTAATAAGCATAACAATTACCTTTTAGGAAAAAATGTATATGGCTCACTTTAAACATTTTTTTAAGATTATGCGAAAGATTAATAGGTTCTATGCCATTCGTACCTATTCGATAATAAATTTGTAGATAAATGACGCGTTTTGTAAGCCTTAGTAATCGGTTATATACACCCAGAAAAAAATCCCTAAAATCCCATTAGAATTTTTTTATGCTCAAAACATTTTTTTTTTTTTTTTTGGAAAATGGTGCACTCAGAATAAACATACCATAAAATTAATAGTTTTTACTATTAAAATAAGTCAATAGGATATTTGTCCGATAAACTATTAACTCAATTGGTGAATCCTATTAAATACTACAAAATACTATAAAATTTATTTGAGTTTGTATGAAAATAGTTATTATTTGTATACTAATTATTCAATAACTGTCCTATTGACAAATTTTAATGGGATTTTATGACTTTTTTTTCTGAGTGTGCTTTCGTCCATTTTTTTTTAACAAACTTTGTTTTCGAAAATTTTAGAACCTATTTTTTTTTTAAATTGTGATTTCGACCATTTCGTTTTTGTCGTCAAATTTTCAAAATTCAAAATTTTTCGAACATTGTTGTTTTTGTTGAATATTTTTTTTTGATAATGGTTTTCGACCTTTGCGTGGTTTTTAGTACAACATTTTTTAACTTTTTTTTTACGAAATTTTTCGAACATGGTTTTTGTCGATTTTTTTTTGAGAATTGTGATTTCGAACATTGTTTTCGAAAATTTTCGAACATATATATTTTTTTTGAAGAATGGTGATTTCGACATTGCGTTTTTGTCGTCAAATTTTTTTTTTCAATATTTTTCAAACATTGAATATTTTTTTTTTTGGAAAATGGTGATTTCGTACATTTTAAAAAAAACCCTTTGTTTTCGAAAATTTTCGAACATTGTGGTTTTTTCGAATATTTTTTTAATGGTTTTCGACCATTGAGTTTTTGTCGACCAAACATTTGTTTCAATAACAAAATATTTAATTTTGGCTTATTTTTAGCACAAATTCTCAGAATGTTCCCTAAACGAACACGATTTCGTAAAAAAAAACAGAAATTCGAGTGACATAATTTTTTGAATTAAATATAAAGGAAACGTGGGGCGCATACTTTATAACATTTTATTTTATTAAGCGATATTTTTTAGCTTTTATTTCCGATTGTATTTGAAATGTTTCTCTGAACCAAAGAGTGGCTACGTATATTTTACTTTATATCGAAGTGACTTTTTGAGCGAAGTGACTCCAAAAGAATCGTCTGGCAGTCACACAATTTTATTTTATGTTATGAAACCGTAAATCTTGCATTTTTTTAAAATTTCTATTAATTTCTATTTAAAATTTTCTAATTTCATTTCATTTAACTTTTAGCTGAGCCCCGCTTTTCCTGGCGCAGTGCCAGCCGCCTGCTGCTACAACACACCATCAGCGCCTACTCTAATCCCGTTGTCGTGCAATGGTCCTTTTGGTGGGCGCTCGCTAATTGCGGCCAAGTGCAGGTCATCTCATATGTACAGTTTCTATGGAAGGAAATCGATCCGTTGCACGAGAGTTTCTATAATGGTGCTGTCGAGGCAACCGTCACACTGCTGGGTGCTGCAGCCGCAATGGCTGCCGGTCTTATGAACATCAGTAGGCATAAAAAGTGGCACATGTGGATTCTCACCATTTGTTCGCTATTAATGGGTGCTTTTCTGATTATATCTGCCATTACCAATCTTGTGTGGATAGCATATGCAATGTATGTCATTTTTGGTATTGTCTACTTCTTCGTCATCACAATGGCCAGCGCTATTGTTGCGGAAAATCTAACCGATGATAGTTTTGGTTTAATATTTGGCATCAACACTTTGGTGGCGCTCACATTACAAACTATTTTAACAATAGTTGTGGTCACCGATGCTGGGTTTGGCTGTGAGGCGCGTGAACAATTTGTCATCTATGGTGGGTATTTTATTGCTTTGGCGGTGCTGTATTGTGGTGCGGTATTTGTGAAATTTGTTATAGGCTGCAGGCGGCAGCGTAAAGTAGTTTAGTCTATATATTTTTATTGTTGTTATTTAGTGTAAAGTATTTTTTGTAATTTTATATGTAAAAGGTAATTTTATGTTTTTATAGTGAAATAAACAAAATATCGAACAAAAATCATAAATTGGGTTTCTTTTAAATTTTGAATTGTTCATAATTCATATCAGAATTTGCGGGATTTGTTTTATAAATTTTGAATTTGAAAAAGTAACGTATAATAAATACCATACCTTGCATTTGTAGGGTTTTTCACCGGTATGCGTGCGCATATGAATTTCCAAATAACCCGCAGATCTAAAGACCTTGCCGCACTCTGCACAATTCTGCGACATCTTCGTAGACCTAGTAGTTGGCTTCCGTTGTGTTGTCGTCTTCTGCAACTTAGTTTCCATCTCTTTTGGTTTGATGGCAAATTGCGCCGGCTCATTTGCTGCACTTAAGCTATCAACAAATTCTTGAGGCTCCGTCGAACCTACTTCCGTCGGTATATCGCTCAGTGTATCTTCCGCCTCAGAGCGCGTCAAGCTGCTCACATCTATAACAACATCATTTAGCACGTCGTCCTCCACTTCTATGTCATTGGATGAGGCGTTACGTTCGAATATGTCGTAGATGTTGTCATAAATACTGGCATTGGCGGCAACATCGACAGCTGCCTCATTGTTGACCACTGAAAAGCACGTAGACTCAGAGTTGCTATAAAATGTAAATTATTAAATATTTTATTTAAAATATACCTCAAAAACAACCTACTCTAGCACCTTACTAGGTGTCGCATGGTTGCCGTCATTGCCAGTGGTGTTTATAAGAAATTTGCGCAAACGATTCTCCGAGGACTCGGACAATTGTTGCAGATTGTAGGCATCCAACAAACGATAGAGACATGACTGACAAAGCAATGTTGGCAAGTTTTCATCGGGATTAAACTACAATGCAATTATTTAATTCATAATTTTAATATTCTCTGTGTTTCCTACCTTGAAAATATGCAGTTTTTCAATCATTTCAATTGGACGCACTAGAAATGTGGGACTGAATATTGAAACAAGTAGATCACTTTTCAGACAGATGCGACAAATTTTATGCAGTTCAAAAAGTGCATCCATGGCATGTATTTTTTTTATTAACAATTTTATTTATGTTTTGTTTGTGCAAAAAATAGAAGATTTAGTTTGGCAGAACAAATATTTTGAAAATTTTGTTGGATCATGTAACGTTCACAATAGTAAAAAAAACAGCTGTTCGTCATCTGGTGTGTCCAACTTTCATGCTGCCGTGCAAAATACTTGCTTTTGTGCGGGTCACGTCGCCTACACACAGAAAAAAAGTGTGTAAATATAACTAAAATGTTAAATCAATCCAATTAATTTTTAATTGAAACTCAGCCGATGTAACTTTTGGTAGCATTGAATTCCATATTCGTAATAATGAGAATATGTTAATTGGAGAAACTTTAATTAATTTTTTTGTCATATTGATATTAAAGTTGTTATATGTATTATATTTTTTATTGGGAATTTTATAATCATTAATTAATTAATTAGTAACATCAATTAAAATTTTCATGCACTATTTTACGCACAGTCAAAAAATTTCCCTCAGCTGTAACTTTTGTTTATTATTTATTATTGAAAAGTGTGTGTAATAAATAAATAAATAAGTAAATAAATAAATAAATAAATAAAAGAAGTGTTTTTAAATAATGCAACTACTACTTTAAATAAAAAAAAAAAATACATTAAATCAAAAGAAACATGGGCACCACGCGGCGCTACTGTGGCCGTCGATACCTACTGTTGATTGCATAAGGGTGCCAATTTTAAATCTATATAATTGAAATTATAATTTAAATAAAAAAAAACTTTCAAAAATATTTTTTTTTAAAACGATTGTCATATAAAAGTGCCAAACGCTTTACCCTAAACTTTCAACTGTTTGCATGCAGTGTTGACAGTTTTTCAAAAGCAAAACCCACCAAATCGAGGCAATAAACCCGTTTTTAAAAGCAAAACTCACCATTTTAATACATTTTTAAAATTTTTATACAGAATTCGTTAACAATAACAAATAACGTAAGAATATCACATTAATATAATAATGTATTGTTCTTTACTTGACAAACATGATCTGGCCATGAATATGTATTTCTTAACCCTTCTGGAAAAATTGGGTCTGGAAAATAACAATTTTAGGTGTTTAAAAATATTTTTATTGAGTGTATGAAATACGTATTTTTTTATATTGTCATTTTTCTTTTTAGTAATTAAAAAAAATTAATTAAATAAAAGACTGTTGGTTTTTCATCGAACGCAGTCGTGTGTATACGTCTTTAAATAAGTTGCACCGTTGATTTTCAATTCTGTCAAAGATAGACATTCACAATGGAGCTTTGTAATTTTGACAGTTAGTATCGGATGCGAATTGTTGTTGTAATATATTATTGTCAACACAACAGTGTAAAAAAAAATTAAAATAAACAAGTTGTTTGTATTGTTTCTGAGCTAGTTTTCGAGGTTGCTGGTTTCTTCCGAAAAGGTTAATTACACTCCCCTAAGATAAGCACAAACAATGCGTAACTCTTGAAAAACAATTAAAACATAACTAATGCTGATAAAACAGCTACTTTAGAAGTGTTATTTTTTTTCAACGAGCAACGCAAAGTGAGTCATTGCGCTACATAAATTAGATAATTAGGTAACTAATCACTTTGTCATTTCTTGTCACAGTTACCAGTTTAGTAGTATAGACGCCGGAACACAGTGCCTGTGCACCCGCAATAGAAAACAAAAGACAGACGCACAAAGAAATGGCTGTCTATGAAGAAGCCTCTGAAATGCTCTTGGCTGGCAGCAATGCGCCTGCAGACTCCTTCGTGGCGGCGGCTACAGTTGACATAGCGACTGTCGCGGATAATGTAGCAGCTGGATCACTAATAGATCTCTATACGCAGACAGACTTTTACATAGGCGTGGGTTTGGCCATTGGATCGTGCTTTTTTATTGGCTCTAGTTTTATCATCAAGAAGAAGGCTTTGCTGCGGCTCAGCCGACATGGAGATTTGCGCGCGGCATCTGGTGGTTATGGCTATCTGAAGGAGTGGATCTGGTGGGCGGGTCTGCTGACGAGTAAGTATTGAGATAAAGAAATAGATTTCAATGGGAAAAAAAGATAAGTCAATCAGCCAAATCATGAGTAATTTTTCACCAGGAAAAATGTTGTGTATGAAAATCAATATTATTTCATTCCACATTTGTGTCAGATGGAAAAATTCAGGGACAAAAGATATTTCTGATAAGGCTGATTGATAGGGTAGAATATTATATTTGATAAAATTACCACAACCTTTTTAAAAGTACCCAAAAACCCGTCATTTATATGGATTGTATAAAGATTTTTGAAAGTGATTTTACTTTAACAATTGTTAGTTTTTCATAGAACATTTAATTAAAATGTTTAAATTTACCAATATTATTATGTTTCTCATTTACAGTGGGCCTCGGTGAAGCCGCCAACTTTGCCGCATACGCCTTTGCGCCTGCCTCGCTCGTCACGCCGCTCGGAGCACTCAGCGTCATCATTTCCGCAGTGATGGCATCACGTTTTCTCAATGAAAAACTCAATTTACTCGGCAAACTTGGCTGTTTTCTATGCATAATAGGTTCTACCATCATCGTAATACATTCGCCGAAGGAAAAAGAAGTCGAGGATCTACAAGTGCTATTCGAGAAACTCTTAGATCCTGGCTTTGTGCTGTACGTCGTCATTATACTGGGCGCCAGCGTATTTGTTGCCTGTTTTCTGGCACCACGTTATGGTCACTCCAATGTCATGATCTATATATTCCTCTGTTCGGGCATTGGCTCGCTGACGGTGATGTCATGCAAAGCGCTGGGTCTCGCCATACGTGATACGTTGTCGGGACGCGTCAATGAGTTTGCCACCTGGATGCCATGGTTTTTAATTGTGGTAACGCTTAGCTTTATAGCCATACAAATGAATTATCTAAATAAAGCTTTGGACATATTCAATACGGGCATCGTGACACCTATTTACTATGTAATGTTTACGTCGTTGGTAATAAGCGCCTCGGCCATACTGTTTCGTGAGTTTACGCACATGAAGCCGGAGGATATTTTGGGTGATGTTTGCGGTTTTTTGATTGTCATTACTGCGGTGTTTATGCTGAACGCTTTCAAGGATTTGGAAATTTCATTGAGTGATGTACGCGGTTTGATGCGTCCGAAAATGCAAAAGATTTCGCAGTTCGACGAGGAGGTGCTGGTGACGGAGAATTTGCGTGAACGTAAATACAGTTATGGCTCTGGCGATATATTTCGCAAAGCCTGACGCAGCAAACACTGGCATCAAGTTTGAAGTACCGCCTAAGACAATATGACCCAGTTCCAATTAGAGAACGCTGTAAGGAAAGTTTAAAGTTTGTGATTTTTTTTAAAATTTTTGATATCGAATAATTCGAGCATGTTTTGAAATTTATATTCGATCACAATTCAAATATTTGAGAGACAAATTCAATGCGTTTTATTGAATTTGAAATGTTTTAATTTAAATACGTTTTTTTGTATTGAAAAATCCAATTCTGGAATAGTAAAACAAAAAGAAATTATTCAATTGAATTGAAATTTTAATTGAAAAGTAGTGCATGTCAGATTTTTCGATATTTCACAAACAATACAGCTTTCATTAAACGCATTTCTCTGGTTCCATTGCTATTCATGCATCGCAAGCCAAATTTCATTCATTTTAACCTAAAATAAGAAACGACGGCATAATGCTCAACAATGTGACGCTTTCTAATGAAAAATCATAATTCATTTTCTGTTTTCGCTTTTTTGTTATCTAAAAATTGTTTTTTTTTTTTTTTCAATTGTAGTTATAGTGCCTAGCGTAAGTTCGAAATGTGAAAGTGGATTTAAGTTCTTTACAACTTTAAGCAAATTTTTTTGTAAAAAAAATAATTGAAAAATAATAAATTTATTTTGCAAAAATAACTCTATTGAATTTTTACTACTTACTTAGATGGCCCCTTTAACCGATATTTTTGTGTAATTATTTGGGTTTATATTAAAAGAAAGACAGACACATTTGCTTTTAAAATGTTTAAAACTTTATTTACATCGCGTAATTGTTTTTTGTATAATAAATACTAAATATTAGTAGTTGTTATGCTATGCTAATTGCAATTTAAACTAAATATCATTTTATTCTAAAATAATTAGAGGGCAATAAGGTAATGTTAAATGAAATTTGCAGTAGATGCAGTAAGATGACATTTTGGAGCCAAAGATACTAGGGTCGAAAACACGCAAAGACGAAAAGAATTAGAAAACTTATAAAATTACTGAAATTAAAAATGAATAAAACAAAGGTAGATCGTCATGGTAGCAGTAAAAGTTACAAAATACATATTTTCCAAAAATTTATTTTTTAAAGATTATCAGAAATGATAGGTACATTTTTAGAAAATATTAAGTTAAACCCGAATTCGTATTCTAGAAGATTATTGACAATCTGAAATGATAAGGTACATTTTTGGAAAAAATTGAGTTAAACCCGAATTGGTATTCTAGAACTGTTGTTACATATATTGTACCTCTATAATTTACATTTTTATACCCTACACCTATGAGGTACAGGGTATATTAAGTTAGTGCAGATATTGTAACGCCCCTTAGGAGGCGTGTCCGGTATGGAAAAGTATATATATTCTTGATCAGCATAACTACCCGAGTCCGTTTAGCCATGTCCGTCTGTCTGTCTGTCCGACCGGATACAGAATAACTTGAAAAATACTTATCAGAATGCGATGAAATTTTGTTTGAATATGTTTTAGTCAAAAAATGATTCTGAGTTTGAAAATGAACCAAATCGGTAAACGGACACGCCCACCTCCCATACAAGTCACTTATATATAACTTTTTGGGAACCAATAACTCGAAAAGTATAAGATATATATTTATAAAATTTAAAACATATTGTTAGAATTTGCCTAAAAATATATGTTCCAAAAATAGGCGTGATCCGCCCACTTTGATTTTTTTTCATTTTTTACCGATTTTTTGTAGTGGAAATTTTAGTCGTAAATTATTAAAAATTTGCCCACCAAATTATACTACTAATATATCCAACAAGAGTGTAGGGTATTCCATAGTCGGGCCCGACCGACTATAAAAGTCCGCCCCATGTGACCGAATTTACCCATGTGACCTAACTTTCCCAACTCGTTAACCTCTAAATTAGATGTAAATGATCGTTCCAATCGAACAATTAATAAGTTGCAAAAGTTTGCATTGCAAAATGCGCAAAGTCCAGAATATCGTATCAAAAAGCAATAATTTCAATATTTTTTACATAATAATTGGTTTTTATGCATTTTACTAAGATTTTCTAAGGTTTTTCTAACCAGAAAGAGCGAATAATATAAATATTTTGAAGTATTTCAAAATAAAGGAACAAGCACCATATGAATATTTCAAATACAAGCAGTGCATGTAATTTATATAATAATGCATTTCATACTTAAAATATGGCTTTTTTTCGAAGCATTGCTCTACAGCAAAGCAATAAAAAGTGAGAGTACTTCCTTTGATTTTAAACCCTGCAAATACTGGTCTCATCAAACAGAAGTTGTCAGATTTTTAAAGAAATATCAATTATTGTTATTTTTAAAATGTAGTTGAGTTTTACTTCTACAAAGACGAAATGATGAAAAATGTTTTCAAAGTAATGAAATCCATGAAAAATTTATCGTTTAGTTTAATTATTTAACGACATTTTGTTTTGAACTATACAACACAATAGAATGACGGAATTCACTCTCAGAATTTTTTGTTCTTTTTAAATAATACTATAATATAATAGTTTGGCACTACAGTCCTATAAGAACTTAGGCCGAGCCTCTCACTATTTTGAGCTGTGCGTGTTATATTTGTACTCAAAGTGGTGGGACCTACAGTTTATTGCCGAATCCGAACGGCGGGTGAGTGCTTTTCATAGGCAATGTTTTTACTCTCGGAGGTTTGCCATTTACTGCCGAGAGGTAGCGCGGTAAAAAAAAATGTTTCTATGAAAAGATGTTGTTAGCCCCAGTTCAGCCTTCAACCGGGGACCTTTCGGCTCGTAGTCCAACGCACTAACCACTGAGCTACCGCGACTATATTTTAATTATTTTCTTTAAAAAATACAGCCAAATTTGTATCGAGAACTGTTAATCAATCAGCGTCTTCTTCAGAGTCGATTTAGCGATGTCTGTCTGTCTTTTGAAATCACGATTACAGAAAAACAAGAAGACGCAGTTCAATGAAACTCAGAACTAAAACAACTTGTATAACTACGCCTTGTGATATTAAAAATGGACGTGATCGGTCGACATATGACTTATTATTTTCCCCAAACTTATGTATATTTCCCTCATATAGTACTAATATTTAAGGGAGACTTTAACCGTACGAAATCTACTTTTTTTTAAATAAATCCCATTATATAAAAATAATGTTATCTTGAGAATCGAGTAGTGGCGATCAAAAAAACCAAATATATGGGTAAACAAATACAAGAAAATTATCTCACGATTCAAAATTCATTAACTTATAGAATCTCTGGACCATTTTAAACAATAACAGCGGTTTTTTTTTCATTTTTTTACATATTATCATATCGTCACTGGCATGCCAAAGTGGCGAATTTGATTTTTTTAAAATGTTGGGAAATGAAATTATAAATTTTGAATTGCTTTAAAATTAGTAAAAATTATTTTTTTAAATTTTTTTGTTGTTTTTTTTTGGTTTATTCATCAATTGACATAACGTTTATAAAATATCCTGTGATTTGGATAACGTATTAAATTAGAAATACAGATTTTGCGGAGATATATCCTGACCAAAACGAAAATATTTTTGTTTTTTTGCCATACATTTTCATGGGTACAGGATGAAATAGTGTTGTGAAGGCATTAATTGTTTGTTTTTAAAGCACCTATCGATTGACATCATTATTTAAAAATAATTTAGCAAAAACTTTTCTTGCAAAAAACATAAAATCAAAAAATATTTCAAAATAATGATGCCAATCGATAGACAATGAATGTCTCTACATCATTATTTTATCTAGTACCAATAAAAGTTATCGCTGGCATATAGAAAAATTCGAAAAATTGAAAATCTTGTCATGCCAAAAGGGCGAATCTTATTGTTTTTTTTGCCATAACTTTTTATTGGTACAAGATAAAATAATGGTGTAAAGCAAATAATTGTTTGTTTTTAAAGCACCTATCGATTGGCGTCATTATTTGCCAAACATTAATTTGCCATTTGTTATTTGCAAGGAAAATGTTTTTAAATAATGATGAAGATCGATAGGTGCTTTAAAAACAAACAATTAATACCTTTACACCACTATTTTATCTTGCACCAATAAAGAGTTATAGCCAAAAAAACGAATAAAAATTATAAAATGAAAATCTTGTAATGCCAAAAGGGGCGAATCTTTTCGTTTTTTGCCATTACTCTTTATTGGTGCAAGATAAAATAGTGATGTAAAGGCATTAATTGTTTAATTTAAAGCACTTAACGAATGTAATGATGATGATCGATAGGTGCTTTAAAAACAAACAATTAATGCATTTACACTACTATTTTATCTTATACCAATAAAAAGTAATAGCAAAAAAACGAAAAGATTCGCCCTTTTGGCATGACAACGTTTACAATTTTTCAAATTCGCACTTTTGGTTTTGTCTTTTGTCGCTCGAAATATCCAACAACAAAATCACAGACGATTTCGCAGAAAAATTACACATTCTCCCCTTTGTCATGATCACCGGAACTTAATTCCGTAATTTAAAAAAGTGTTATTTAAAAAAAAGCACGTGACAACTGGAATATTTACTCGAATTGTTGTTATGAATTTATGGAAATAATTAATGCCAGACAAAGATCGGTCAAAAATAAGATTTCAAGCAGACAAAGCCGGAGTTTTTAACAAAAGCTACGAAGTTTAACTTCCCATACCCAAATATGCCGGAAAATTACTTTAAGAATTCTACAAACTTTCGTTTATCTGTGTGTTTGCTAGAAATATGTCGGAAAAATTTCTGAAAAATTTTTCTCAGGTATTTATACTTTTTGACCAAACCAAGACAAACAATTTGCAAGCTCAGAGAAGTTAAGAAATATTTAAAACTTGTCCATTTTCTTTCCTTACCAAATGCATCAATCTGATTTTAATAATCCACAAAATTTTGCCGGATATAAAGGGTTTTTCAACAGGGACGCTACAAAAGTAGAGCGACAAGGACAGCAAACGACGCCATATTTCTTGCCGCTCTTTTGACATTTCTCTTCAGTAAGGTTTGCCATTTCATGATGGAAAGTTATACGAATTCGAATTTCGGTAGTAAATTTTAATAATTTGGACTCGTTGTTGGCTCGTATATCTTTCCGTCATGAAATGGCAAACCTTACTGAAGAGAAATGTCAAAAGAGCGGCAAGAAATATGGCGTCGTTTGCTGTCCCTGTCGCTCTACTTTTGTAGCGTCCCTGTTGAAAAACCCTTGAAAAAAACTTTTGTAGCGCTCTTATTGAAAAACCCTGTATATGCAAGAAATTTTGTCTCGCATAGAGTCGTGATTCGATTATGTCGGAAAGTCATAGTGAAATATCATTTTAAAGTAGTACTTTATTTAAAAATGTTCGCTTAACTTTACTTTTAAAACCTATAATAAATAAAAGAATAAAAAAACATAATAATAAAAAAACAAATATGTACCGCAAAAATACTAAACACTTAAACATTAAAACGACTACGTTTATTTAATGTAATAAAGCCAAACAATTAAATTCTATAAAATAGTTTTATTTTGATTTTTATTAAAATTGCTAATTTTATATAATTTATATTTAAAAAAATTGCCAATTGTTATTATACATAATTTATAATAATAAAACTAGTTTATACAAGTTCGTTGCATTAAAATGGAATGGAATAAGATGCAAGCACTATTGATGTACATCAATATAATATTAAACTATTATTATTATTATTTTTTTACCCTCCTTTAACCAGCTTAAAACTATGCTAAAAATGCTGTAAACTACTTTGTATGTGCTTATTTAATATATATCTATACAAGTATATATTATAGTTTAATATGTATAGAAGTCAACTATAATAAAATAGTTGTTGCCATAAATATTTAGTATTAAAATAGTTCTTAATAAAAATCTGTAAAGATTTTTAAAAATACTTTTGAAATAAATAAACGGAAAATTGCTAAACTCTTAAAATACTAACTACTTAAATGTTATACAAAATTTAAACTGCTTAAGCTCACTATTGCTTATATTCGTAGGTCATCATTTTATTGAATAGCATGCTAATCATTGAAAGGTTTAGTGTGTGGGCTATGCTGTAATACGTCGTAGTTTTGTTAAAGACTACGTTTTCCCTAAATGTCTATTCGGAAATCAAAATGGTTTTAATATTTCTAGTTATTTAGTATAAATAATTATTATAAATTTTAGCGTTGTAGCAAATTTATCAAACACTCAAAAAATCATAGTTGTTGATGTTAAAGAAATAGGTACACCTTCAAATTTATATATTTTTGCATTTGACTGGTCATAGCTTTGTTGAGATCCAACCGAATTTCATTGGGTTTATTTCAAAATATTAGTTGAAGTATTCTCAATGGATTACAAAAGAAATCAGATAGAAATTTTAAATTGCTCAGATGTAAAAGTTCAAAATATATGTAGAAAAAAAGAGGATTTAATTTTTGTTTGTTTTTGTTTTAAGTAATAACTCAAAATAAAGACAATGTTCAAAAAGTGAGTATGAGATCTTGATTAGAATCTAACAATCCATCGGAATATCATACTAAGATCTTTTTTTTCTGTTTATATGCTTTGTAATTGCCGACCGTTGTGAATAATTATTTTTCTACATCAACATTCTCGATGAGATATCGAAACGAATAATACGAGGTTACGTCCATAGGTCTCTGAGGAACACAAAGTCTCTCCTTTAGATCGATCCACTTCGTCCACGTTTCTTTAATTTTATGATCTCCTCCAAATAATACGATTCTCGAGGACCGCAAAATAGACGTTTCTTTTATAGTTAGATTGATTTTATTTTTCTACTTCAGCATTCTCGATGCGATATTGAAACAAATGGTAAGAGGTTAGCTCCATAAGTCTCCGAAATAAGAAACACTCTTTTCGACAAAAAATGTTTTATTTTTCAACAAATTCTCTTCATTTTTAAATTTGTTGATGACCTCCAGATAATATGATTTCTCGAGGCTATCAAAATAGACGTTTGTTTCATCGTTAATCGCTTCATTCCAACCAAATTTCTTACAGCCGAGCCATTTCTTCATGTTTGGAACAGGAAATCGTCGCAGTGGGCCTAATCTTGTGAATGTGCTGGTTCAAAGAGTAATTCGTAATCTAATTCATTCAATTTTGACATTGCGACTGCGGCCTTTTTCGCCGGTGCTTTGGAAAATAACCCTTTTCTTTGCCAAATGCCATCATTATACCCTACACTAAGAGTGAAAGGGTATATTCAGTTTGGTACGCCGTTTGTAACACCCAGAAGGAAGCATCTCCGGTATGGAAAAGTATATATATTCTTGATCAGCATGACCTCCTGAGTCGATTTAGCGATGTCCGTCTGTCTGTTGAAATCACGATTACAGAAAATCTAGAGGAGGTAAATAAATGAAACTCCTAATTTAGTTTACTTATATATCTACGCTGTCTGTCAGTGAAAATGGGCATGATCAGTCCATTATGACCTGTGAACCGACCACTTATGTTCAAATTTATCATATAAAACACATCTACTGTTGAATTTTACTTTTGGTCAAATATATATTGACTTCATGCTCAAATACATGAAAATAATGTTCTCCCGCGAAACGACTTGTGGTTCCCAAAAAAAAAAAATCGAAATTCGGTGCAGCTACCCATATGTAAATATGAGTATCAAATGAATGGAAATTCTTCAGCGATTGAAAGTTTGTAGTTATTTTCAGGATTCGTATACCCTGGTGACCTATATATAATTTTGACAATCCTTTACTATTATAATAACACCTACTATAAAATCTAACCTTCCCAACTGGTTTTTGCTTCAAATCGGCTTCGAATCGATGCAACTTTTCGGCATAATATGCGCCGTAGATCGTTTTTCCCTTTTCAAGGCAATCGATAGGAATTATACCTAGAATCCCAAAAAAAGACTGTCGTCATTACCTTGTTGTCCGACAGTTCGATCTTCGCCTTCGTCGGTTTCGATTCTCTTGGAGAAATGCACTGTTTTAATTGTTTCTTAGTCTCTGGTGTGTTGTGACGAATGCAAGTGTCATCCACGGTTATGAAACGGCGTAAAACCTCGTTCGAATTGTGATTGAACATCGCCGTTTATTGTCAATTGTGACCCGATAGCTTTTTCATATCCAAATATTTATGCAACACTGAAGTGACTGATGTTATCGATCGTTTCTGATGTGGTGATCTCATTTGGTCGACAAGAACGTTCGGCATTACGGTATTACTACTGCTGGTACAACCGTACCGAACGAGTGATGGATTCTTTCAATCAATGGTGAAGATTCCCCATTATAGTTTGCAAGCAATTGTTTGGTTTGTCTGATGCTTTTTCGCACAAACATTACTGTTTAATGAGCACACAAAAATCACTTTTTTCTATTTTACAAAAACGTCTGTTTTAAATCGCGGTCACAACAAAACTATTTAACAGATCTTTCTGAAAATTTCGGTGGCAGAATACTGAGAATAATGAGCGTTTTCGTTTATTAGTTCTGAATTGAGCTCGAACTAACAAAAAGAGATCTGAGTTTATGTTTTTTTAACTTTGAACATTCAGAATCAGTATTTTGTGTATGTTCCCTACGGGAAAACAAACCTGTCCTAGACTAGCCACGTGATTGGTTCCTCGGAGATAGTTAACCGGTCCTAGTTCTGGCTCTTTTATATGAAACCAACCGGCAACTTTAACACGACGTTGTCCTAGGGAGGGGTTAATTAACACCTCCTGCAGACCTTTAGACCTATCACAGGACTGATCTTCAAGAACCTGTCTTTAGTCGGTACCAATGGTGCCGGTCGAATTGTAGTTTTAGACCAATTGACACCTTTTTCCGCAGGGTTTATTCGTTCAGATTATCGAAGTCAGTTGTTCTGAACACACTCGATGCGCTCGATTTAAAAATATCGAAATGGTCGAACAGTACTGATTTTGAAGTGAATTTTTACTTGTCAAACACAACTCTTTATACGTATTTGACAATTGCTGCTCACATTGTTTGTAATTTAAATCAGAGTCTTTAGGGTTGAGTGCAGAATGCGTTCGACTCTTGACAATATTCGGAATATTCAGATCGCGTTCAGACTTCTACTCCGAAATGTCTTGCGTAAACGCTTTATATAAACTTTTATCGATTATGTTTTCAGATTTCGTAGACATTTAATAAAAAATTTCTATTCTACAAAATGAAAACAACTGCTCGAGTAAATTCATTTGAAGTCAAATATCGTTAACATGTATTTAAATTTCCTATTATGCTGCCGCAGAAATATAAACAGTTTGTATTTAAATTTTCGATTCGTTTTAGAGAATAGGGTTCTACAAAAATAAAAAGGTTTCATTGAAGACAGTTTGATAAACTTGTTCTGAAAATATGGTTGCATTTAAATCACTTTAGTATGCAGTATAAATATGTTAAATTTTCTGTAAAAAGCACTAATGCAATAATATAAATTATTTGATTTAAAAATTTCAATACGTATTACAGAATAGCCGCCACTAATACGGTTTGCTACAGACATAAAACATTTAATAATTAACCTCGTTTAAAATGCCAATATATTTAAAGCTTTTTTTATCTAATTGAATTTGAAAATTTTGCTTAACTGCTTTGTTTAATTAAAATTTATTAATTAATCATATTTTTTTTATTAATTTTTTAAGCGAATTTAACAATAAAAACGACGAGCCTTAATTTATGCAAATGGAAAGTTTAGCAAAGTGCTAAGGCAGTAAGATTGTTTGTTTTTTCGGTTTTGTAATGGAAGAAGAGTGTTTTTTTTTTTGTTATTACGCAGAGCGCTTCTTTTAATTTAAAAGAATTCCAAAATAATGCGCTCTTGTTTTAAATAAATTGATTTAACAAAGAAAAGTTATTAAGCATCGTAATAAACTAAATAAGCTACGCTGTTATTGGCGAAAATTACTACTTAACGGTTATTGCTATTTGTTAATTCGTTACAAGATATGTTACAGAATATATTTCTATTTTTTTTTTTGCAATTAATATAGATTGGGTATTAGAAAAAGAAATGCTTTATATAAAATAGAACATGTAACTAATGGTAATAGAGATTCTTGATGTTGCTAAATTCAACTAAATTCATATGTTTATAGTGGAATATATAAAACTTTTAAATAAAAATTGTAATAAATTTTTAAAAACTATGAAAAGTTTTAGGAACTTATTGAAATTGTAAAAAAAAATAAAAAGATTTTATAGTAAATGGTATAAACTATGTAGAAAAATGTAAAAACTATATAAAAAAAATTATAAAAACTATATAAAAAAAATTATAAAAACAAATCTGTACTTATCGAAATTATGTATACTTCTGCAAAAGACAAAAAGCGACAGTGTCCGTCAGGTTGAGCGACATATTTTTGGTCCAATGCGTGCGTAGCTGTTGCTGCGTTAAATGCGCAGCTTAAGCCTTCCAGTCCAGCCGAAACTCATCAACCAGCAGCAGATGATGGCCTGTCAGCCAACCTTGTAATGCGAACAGTTTAAGAAACAAATAAATCCAATGAGAAATTTTCAAAAAAGTATAAAAATAAAAACTGCAACAAATTGAAATAGATGTGTTTGGCGATTAAGCAAAAAGTTTACGAAAGAAAACTTTTAATTTGAAATTTGGAAAATATCAATTGAAAATATTCAGAATTCTAACAACCAGATATTGTATCCCGCTGTGACTGAATCCTCTCACATTGTCAGAAAAATTGTATTTCATATCTTCACGCATTCCGCCCGTTGGCTCTTACGTTGATTTTGTTCCCTCTTACGTTCTACGAAACCGCTGTAAACATCGAAACATGAAGCATTACCAACAACCACACTTGATACAAAAAAAAAACAAAAATTTAGTCAAAATTACCAATTTTTTAATCTGGCAGTACTAAAATCCATTTTATTTTAGCAAATACGCAAACCATTCATAATTTTGCGATGAGTTGGTTTGGAAAATAGAAAAACATAGATTTTCAGTAAACAAAAAACAGCTGTACTGAGAAAGATGTCAAATATTTCTTTGTGTGAATTTCATAATTTTTGCAATTTTTTAAAATTTGCTTTGTAAATGCATTTTTTGGATGAAAAGAAGTGTTTAGTGTATTAAAAAATTATATTAAATTGTTCTGCATTCGTTTCAGGTGCAATTAGTGCTTTGTTTCGTGAAAATTTTAGTGAACGGAGCCAAAAAAAGCTGCCGTCACATTGACATTTCTCTTCAGTAAGGTTTCCCATTTCATGATGGAAAGAGCCAACAACGAGTTGAAATTATTAAAATTTACTACCGAAATTCGAATTCGTATATCTTTCCATCATGAAATGGCAAACCTTACTGAAGAGAAATGTCAAAAGAGCGGCAAGAAATATGGCGTCGTTTGCTGTCCCTGTCGCTCCACTTTTGTAGCGTCCCTGTTGAAATACCCTATACAGAAAGTCAGTCACACAGGTGTGCGTGACTACTTTCGTCAATTTTCGAGATACAATATCTGGCTGTAAATGTAAAATTTTGAATTTCAAATGACATTTTCTGAATTTCCAATTTCGGAATTTCAAATGGAATTTCTGAATTACAATTGATGTTTTCTGAATTCCAAATGGAAAAAACTATGTATTTTAATCAGGGGTAGAAACCGGAACTATAAAAAGAACGTTTGGCAATCGTTCCGATATTGTTCCGTTCCGGAACGAACGAAAAGCAAAAGTTCCGAGCGCAAACGTTTCAGTCGGAACTTTTGTTCAAAAGTTCCGGCTCAAAAGTTCCGATCGGAACTTTTGCATACAAAAAACGTTTGAATCGTTCCTATCGCCATAGGCACGCATACTGGTGCTTCATTGGAACTTTTTTGGGTGAATCTGTTCCTGTGGGCCTAGATTCGCATCCTGGTGCGTCATTGGAACTTTTTCGGGTGAATCGCTTCCTGTGGGCCTAGATACGGATCCTGGTGCGTCATTGGAACTTTTTACTGTGAAGCGCTTCCTGTGGGCCTAGATACGGATCCTGGTGCGTCATTGGAACTTTTTAGTGTGAATCGCTTCCTGTGGGCCTAGATACGGATCCTGGTGCGTCATTGAAACTTTTTTGGGTGAATCTCTTCCTGTGGGCCTAGATACGGATCCTGGTGCGTCATTGGAACTTTTTTTGGGTGAATCGCTTCCTGTGGGCCTAGATACGCATCCAGGTGCGTCATTGGAACTTTTTCGGGTGAATCGCTTCCTGTGGGCCTAGCTACGGATCCTGGTGCGTCATTGGAACTTTTTTGGGTGAATCTCTTCCTGTGGGCCTAGATACGCATCCTGGTGCGCCATTGGAACTTTTTTGGGCGAATCGCTTCCTGTGGGCCTAGATACGGATCCTGGTGCGTCATTGAAACTTTTTTGGGTGAATCTCTTCCTGTGGGCCTAGATACGGATCCTGGTGCGTCATTGGAACTTTTTTTGGGTGAATCGCTTCCTGTGGGCCTAGATACGGATCCTGGTGCGTCATTGGAACTTTTTTGGGTGAATCTCTTCCTGTGGGCCTAGATACGCATCCTGGTGCGCCATTGGAACTTTTTTGGGCGAATCTGTTCCTGTGGGCCTAGATACGCATCCTGGTGCGTCATTGAAACTTTTTTGGGTGAATCTCTTCCTGTGGGCCTAGATACGGATCCTGGTGCGTCATTGGAACTTTTTTGGGTGAATCGCTTCCTGTGGGCCTAGATACACATCCAGGTGCGTCATTGGAACTTTTTGGGTGAATCGCTTCCTGTGGGCCTAGAACAGAACAGATTAACCTAAAAAAGTTCCAATGGCGCACCTGGATGCGTATCTAGGCCCACAGGAAGAGATTCACCCAAAAAGTTCTAATGACGCACCAGGATGCTTATCTAGGCCCACAGGAAGCGATTCACCCTAAAAAGTTCCAATGACGCACCAGGATCCGTATCTGGGCCCACAGGAAGAGATTCACCCAAAAAAGTTCCAATGACGCATCTGGATGCGTATCTAGGCCCACAGGAAGCGATTCACCCGAAGAAGTTCCAATGACGCACCAGGATCCGTATCTAGGCCCACAGGAAGCGATTCACCCGAAAAAGTTCCAATGACGCACCTAGATGCGTATCTAGGCCCACAGGAACAGATTCACCGAAAAAAGTTCCAATGACGCACCAGGATCCGTATCTAGGCCCACAGGAAGCGATTCACCCGAAAAAGTTCCACTGACGCATCTGGATGCGTATCTAGGCCCACAGGAAGCGATTCACCCAAAAAAAGTGCCAACGACACACCTAGATGTGAATCCATACACATTGGAACTTTTAAACGGAACGAATCAATCGTTCTTCATCGGAACGTTCTTTGTCGGAACGATTCAAACGTTTTTTGTATGCAAAAGTTCCGAGCGGAACTTTTGAGCCGGAACTTTTGAGCAAAAGTTCCGATTGAAACGTTTGCGCTCGGAACTTTTGCTTTTCGTTCGTTCCGTTCCCAACCCCTGATTTTAATTGATATTTTCTGAATTTCAAGTTGAAGAATGAGGAATTTCAATTGATATTTTTTGAATTTCCAATTTCGGAATTCCAAATGTAGAAATTATGAATTTCAATAAATATTTTCTGAATTTCAAATGGAAAAAATATGAATTTCAATTGATATTTTCTTGTCGCGGTTTACTACAACAATGCAATTAATAAATTATAATAAAATACTTTACCCTCCTGCTGTGCCATCGTCGAAAACTCCTGCCACTTGGACTGTACCTCCCAGTATTTTTCCTTCAGCTGATTACGTTCCTGCAGATATGAGACCGCAAAAAAATACGCCTTAAGCACATCAAACGGACGCGTATCGAAATGCAAATATACGCCTAAATATTTTTTACTCTCTGCTATAATAAAATGTTCATGTGGATCAAAAGAGGACACAATATCGGTTATCACATGACTGCTGTGATATTCGTCGATGAGATTTTTAATCGAGAGTCCTAGACGTATATTCAACGAAACGGAGACGGTTTGACCGAGCGTCACGCGTTCAAGTTTATTGACCTGTTTTGTACATTAGAATATTAATTAATTTAGTATATTTGAAATAAATTATTTAACCTGTGGTGGCGTCAGCATGCGACCCGAGCGAAAGAACTCTTCGAGCGCTATTAAATAACGTGATTCGTTGAAAGTGCGCAGACAGACCGCCTTGACCGCTTTCAGATTCGCATAGAGATGCACGAGAATAACAAAAACAAATACAGAGTAGAGAATCCTAAGAGGTAGAAAATTATTATTATATTATAAAAGAATTCATTTGCAAGAACAAGAGTATGGCATTTCTTTTTATTGAAAGAATCCAAACAAAATCGGACTACATTATATTATGCCAGAGCTTAAAAACTTTTTTATGATTAGCTTACATTTGATTTTTGATCAATGTCAACAAATAGAGGCCCAGAAAGGAAGCAATCAGATTGACGCACGTCTCCTGTGAACTGTCTTTGGAGGCGACATCGGCAAGATTGCCACGCACAGCATGATGCTGCGTCAGAGCAGCTCTGGTGGCGCCGCCTAAAGAAAAAAAAAAAGAAAAAACATTTTAAAAAATCAAAGACTAAATTTATAAAAAAAGCCGATTATTATTTTAAACAATTGTCTATGATTATTGGCCATCGTTTACAAATTTTATATAATATGGGATCGAAAGACATGACCCAGTTTTCGGAGTGTTGATTGAAACTTCAAGTAAAGCAACCACCCACCTGCAACGCCCACAATCGCCTTCAGCACCGTCGAACCGCACAATATATACGTGCTGTACAGCGGATACTTCGGAAGCACATAAATCTCAACGCCCATGGCGAGATCATTCAAAAAATCGGCCCGCAAACGCCACTTCTTCGAGTCGACATCCAGCTGTGAACCCTTCCACCACGAGAATAAAATACGTCCTAAATGACCGCTGCCCTCCTTGAAGATCCACGTCGCCGTTGCCGAATATGCGTTGACATTGTCGTTCCCAACACCAATGCCCTTGAGTATAGCGTGTGTACAAAGAGTGCCTAAGCGATATTAATAATTAATTTAATTATTTAGTTAAAAATAAAAACCAACAAAAACGACTCACCGCAAATGGTGCTGCAAAAGGCCTGCACCGTATCCCACACCTGATAGGCGGCATAATCATCGCTGACGCTGTCCGGATAGCCTTTGGGCAGAAAAATCTGCTGCAGCAGACGCAACAAAAAGAATTTCTCATGTATCACAGTCTTGTCGCCGCGCAGTGGCACCCGTACAATGCTGTTTTGATCTGGCAAATGGGTGGTATTGCGATAACCAAGAGGAGTAAAAGATGAATTGGCAAAATTTCAAACACAACAACTCACCTGCCGGCGTCACATAAAGCACTTCCTCGCCGCGGCGGCCGTATTGTTCACGGAAGTGTACCTTCATTTGTGGCAACGGCAACGCCGACAACAATAAAAATGCAAATTATTTATATGCAAAATCTATTTATTGTCCTTGTTTAGTTGGCTGTCTCTGCGTGCCAAATGCCGCGACTTTGACTATCTGTCTGCCTGCTCCGCGCCACTGAAATTTGTTGCTTTGAGTGACTGGTATCAATAGAGGGTGGTGGAGATGGCAGGAGCGCGTCCTTATCAAATACGTGTTTTTTTTTTTTGTTAGTTTACGTTTTCGAGGCCACTTTTATTTCGTTTTCATTGCGAAAATCAATTGACTATGCATCACACTGTTAACTGATAATAATTTTATTTAAAAAATGGAACTAAATAATTAACAATTAAGCAAATTTTATAAAATAATTCGTACGAGAAAATTTTTCGCCTCAAAAATTTTCTCAGGTGGAAAAGTTGTTTTGACGTTTCAATAACACAGCAACGAGAGAAGAACAAGAGAAGCAGCGCAGCACGAAACTTCAAAGGCCCACCCGTTATCGATAACGGGTCGACTTTTGAAGTTTCGTGTTGCGCTGATGCTTTTCTTCTTTACCATTTAATTTAATTTTTTCATTTATATTAGTTTGCCGGTTGTTTCTAATTCCGGTTCCATTTAAAATGCCATTTTTTATATATTTTCCATTTAAAAAAAATGTTTCACTTAAATGTTTTACTATAAATTCAAATTTACACTAAAAATTAAATTCTATTTTTCACTCAAAATTCAATTTATCACTAAAATTAAATTTTTCACAAAAATTCAGTTTTTCACTAAAAATTCAATTTTGAACTTAATTGCTTTTATTGCAATTGCACTAAATATTCACTTGCGAATGCTTTGAAATCTATTAATGTATGAAACACCTTTATCCTAAATTTAAAAATCATAGCTTCTTCAATTAAAACTGGTACTTTAACCTTACCTTGAAAATTCTCTTATTCTCAAATCAATATCAACACTAATTTTTAAATTGATTTCAATTTTAACTTCAAATCAAGATTTTGCCTTATTTTCAACTCTAAATCAAATTAACCTACATTTAGTTTTTTGTTTTTAAATATTGACTTAATCCTACAAAATATGTATAAAAAGAGGACCTCATAAAGAACAACAAAAAGGGCATTTTTAATTAATTATCCCGTTCTATGTCATCTAACCAATATCGCAGACTTCAAGCCCGAGCGTCAAGACAGCTGCAGGAAATCGATGCCAGCAGCCAAAATGTGGTAGACTTTTTTTTTGTAAGCTTGTATGTTTCAAGCTCTCGAATACCATTCTGGAGCCTAATCAATAGTGATGATAAAAAATTCTTGCATCTTGTTCTTGCATTTTTTGCAAGAACAAGAGCGAGAACAAGATCGAGATTTTCTTGCAAGATAAGAAATGCAAGAAAGAGTGCAAGTGCAAGACTAAAGCTCGAATCACACGATTGAATAAACAGTCAACTTTTGAATCAATTTTCAAATAATTTTAATATCAATCGTGTGATTGCCCAATTTTTGTATGGAAAATTAGGCAATCACATGATTGATATATAAATTGTTTTGAAAATTGATTCAAAAGTTGACTGTTTATTCAATCGTGTGATTTGAGCTTAACACTGCAAGAAAAAGCAAGACTTGCGTTTTTTTTTTATCATTTTAATGTATTTATTATGATTTTAAGGTAATAACAAAATTCAAAAGAATTCATGATATTACTAAATATTGAACAACAAGTAACAATGGAAAACGTGCGAAATATTTATGAACGTGAACATTAATGAAAATGTATTTTTTTTTGTTTTTGAAGACTAAATAATATAAGCAGTAAATAGCTTCAAACTGCTTCAAAAGTCGCTTCAAAAAGGTAAAATAGACAAAACAATGTTGTTTCTCTTTTTTTTCTCTACGCTAGTTCGTAAATCGATTGTGAATGTGCAAATGCACTGTGCTATCCACATTATTATTTTTGTTTTACTTTTATACAAAGTTTTTTTGTTAATTGTAAAATCATGAATTTTTTATTAAGTAAAGTTATATGTGCATTATTTCATTTAACTTTTAAAAACAAAAAAAAATAATAATATATGAACATTTCACAGTGTACCTCATTTAGCTGATATTGCTTTTTGTGTTTTTTTTTACAAATCCGCTGATTCGTTTGAAAGTGAAACAACAACAAAAATGCGAATAAAGCAGCATCCAAGCGTTTGACAGAATTTTTGGCGGGAATTTTTTGTACCACAAAGAAAACTCGTTGTTGTTGCCAACTAGATAGTTGTACTATATACATATAGCGCCAATCCGTTGCCATGCGTCTGTTTGTTGCCATGCGATATTACAGGGTAGCAACGATGAGTTGTCGTTGTGAAAGTATGTGTATACGCATCGTAATTCGTTATTGTTGTATTCACTTCTTTTTGTTAGTGTTCGCTTTGTAGCGTTTAAGTTTGTGATCGCAAAAATAAATGTTACCCTGCAAGATATTATTTGTGTTCTTTTGACATAGTGTACGTGTAGCATACGGATTTTTTTAATCTCTGACGAAAACAGAAATATGCCTATAGGAAATATTCCTTATATTTATTAGGTTCATTGTTTTATGGCCTTGAGATTTTGAATTGTCTCATACAATTATTTTTTATAGTTGTTTATTTTTGTTGAAATATAATTAAAAATTTTATGTTATTGAATTTTTAGTTCTTGTGTTAGTAAAATAATTTATTGTTGTTGAATACATTGAATATAAGTAATATAATAAATAAATAACCTAAACACAATTAGTGTTCAAATTCTATTCGTTTTCATAATTAATATGCAGTTTAAGATATTTATCATCTTTTACTTAAAATTCAAAAAGTAAAATTTTGCAAGATTATTGCAAGAAAGGTATTGCAAGAACAAGAGCAAGAACAATATTGTATGTACCTTTGCAAGAGCAAGACTTAGTGTGCAAGAATACGATAACAATTTCTTGCCTTGTTCTTGCAAATGATCATCACTACTTGTACTTGAAATGTTCGAACTTGTCGAATTTGCACTTAATTTTTCGTATTTTATTAAATAGTTATTGAGATGTTAATAATTTGAAACTATTGTTTTTTATTACCTTATAATTTTTTAATCCTTTAATACATATGTCCGAAATTAAGCTGTTTTGAAAAATCACTCAAAAATCAATTAAAAGATTTATAAATGGTATTCTATTGAATAGATCTTTTAAAAGAATTTAAACATATTCAAATGAACTTATCGAAACTTGTCCCACTTTACACCAGGCTCCTTTATATATTTTACTAATACAATAAATAAAAAACCAATATCATTAAAATTGGAATCATTTTTTAACAAAAAAGTTGTACTTGGAGTGTTTGGTGTTTTGTTGTTAATTCGATTTACCGCTACACAAATTAATGAAACAAATTTTAGATCAATGATAGTTGTTTTGAAAATATTGTTTCTCAAAAAACAACGTATGAATTTATGTACAACAAAAAATGTTTATTTTGAAAACACCAAATTTTATTATAAGACATTTAAACATGCCTTGTATTATTAAGATCTTCAATATAAAATAAAATATGTTTTTCTGTTCCTTTTTCTGCTTTTTTAAAAACCGTTTTAAACCGATATATTATTTCGGTTTTGGGTATCGGTTTATTTCAGATTTTCGTATAACGGTTTCGGTTTTAAAAATGAAACGGTTTTAAATGGAAATCGGTTACGGTTTCAATCCTTGATCCTAATAATCTGTATAAATCCTGTCTCAATCGATGAGATTTTCATTCTCGAAACGGCTATCTCTTCTCCTATTCCCAATTCTTAACAAATGCATTTATACTAACAACTAAAAACTCTACTATCGAACTAATGACATCATAATTATAATTACAATACGATATTGCTCATATTAAAAGACGTTATCCCTTATAAAATTGAAATCAAATACCTAGACCCAGGCAATCAAAAATTAAAAAAAAATATATAAATAAAATTCAATAACAACTCGAAATATATCAGATCAATGGGATCAAGATATGATTTAAAACAACTGCGTGCGGTAAGCTACAACCACAACAACAACAACAACATGACAACCAGCAACTGTTGCTACTCCACATTTATCTCTATCTACAGCACATGCTGTGCTGTGCAGAGCTTGTTGCTGAGACTGCGCCAAAGATAAGATATATTTGATCGCCCTCGAATGCAGAGGGCAGCCAACAATCACAGTATCGGCAACAGCAACAATCGCTCAGATAGCGATATTCAATTTGCGAAGTGCACCACTTGCGGATCAAACCAAAGGAAAGGCATAAAATCAGGCTACAAAAGTATTATGCTGCATGAGTCGTCGTCGGCGAAGAAGAAGGCGGTGGTGCTTGAGAATGCCTTACCAGCAATAGGCAGTTTTACGACCTTCAGACCATGTTGCAGCAAATGTTGTATTAGTTGGTTTTCTGACTGATGCTGATGTTGCAGTTGCTGGCGATGTTGTTCTTCGTGTCGGTGCAACACTTCATTTATTTTATATCCATAAGATTGTTTTTAAATTGCAGTTGCAGTTGCAAAGATATCAAGATTGCATTTGTTACAATTGCGCGCACGTTTGTTGTGATTTTGCGACGCAGAGCATAGAGATCAGCGGAGCGCACTGATTCTGAGCTTAGTCTCGATATCTGCACTGGCTAGATGGCTGGCACGCACTCGTCATTTTCATCGAATACGAGATACGAGAGAAGGAAGTAATGTTAGTTAGTAGGGCAGGGTGTGGTTGGTTGCTTCTGCGCATTTGACGCACGGACAGGCGGATCAATTAACGCAATCGCATGTACGCAAGATCGATCGCACGGTGGTTTTCACCGATGCGGTGGCACATGCTGGGTCAGAATATCGATAGCATCGCTGTATTGGACGTTGCCGGTAAATTGCAGAGGAAGATACGTGTTGTTGCGGTTAAAGGAACAAAAGAAGGATCAGATGCCGCTATTCTAAGATATGATTGTGTTCATTGAACTTTCAGATGAATGCAGTAATACATATGTGGTAAATTAGATGAGGATAGTGAAAGAAAATACGCATTAGAGACAGGCAGAGGAATATGAAGGAATTTCCAAAGATTTTTTTAATGCATTGAAAATATGAGAGCACTAGTAAATCAGATGAATAAGAACCGAGTCATGGTATTTAACAGCAGGAGGAGCATTGAAAGATTATAATAATAAATAATAATAGTTTGGTACTACAACTCTAAAGAATGCCAAAGGTTCGAATGTGCAATTTTTGAAATTTACGTTTTTTTACATTTATGAATGTAGTTTATCCCCAAGTATTGGATATTTCTAGCCACAACAGATAAAACCAAAAGGGCGAATTTGAAAAATTGAAAATCTAGTCATTCCAAAAGGGCGAATCTTTTCTTTTTCGCCATAACTTTTTACTTATACGAGATAAAATAGTGGTATAAGGACATTTAGTGTTCGTTTCTAATCCACCTATCGATCTGCATCATTAATTAAAAATATTTTGCGAAACATTAAATTGTCATTTATTGGCAGGAAAAAATGTTAAGCAAATTATGTTTAATTATGATGTAGATCGATAGATACTTTAAAAATAAACAATAAATGCCTTTACAGCACTATTTTATATCGTATCAATAAAAAGTTATGGCGAAAAAACGAGAAGATTCGCCCTTTTGGCATGATTTTCAATTTTTCCAATTTCTCCGTTTTTTTGCTATAACTTTTTATTGGTGCAAGATAAAATAGTAGTTTAAAGGTATAAATTGTCTGTTTTTAAAGCACCTATCGATTGGCATCATTAAATTTAAAAATATTTTGCCAAACATTTTTCCTGCAAATAACAAATTACGAATTAATGTTTGGCAAAATATTTTTAAATAATGATGCCAATAGATAGGTGCTTTAAAAACAAATAATTAATGACTATTTTATCTTGCGCTAAACATTTGCAAAAAATTAGAGAATTCTATACAGTAGATATAAAAATATAAATTAAACAGTTGTCGTTCCGGACGGTACAAAAACGAAAGTACATTTTGAGGTTCATATTGATATTCCGAAAAGTCAGCGAATTTTATGTACAAATTATTTTTTTTTGAATTATTTTAAAAAATAGCTGAAATCATGTGCTTTATTTGTATATTTACACATTATTTGCAAAATTTATAGTTTTTTTATAATAAATCACAGAAAAATTCCGGACGGGACAAACATTTTTTTTCTTTTTCTAAAAATACTTTTTGCATACAAATTATTTTTTAGATAATTTAGAAAAACGGTTGAGATAATTTACTTTATTTTTGTATATGTACACTTTCTTCCTAAAGTTTATATTATTTTCTCGTAATAAATCACAGAATAATTCCGCATGTTCTGTATGAAAATTTGCACTACAATTTTTTGTTAAAAATACTTTTATATCTGACAATATTAATAATCATTAATATAAAATAAAAAGTGATGTACGATTCGAATGTCCAGAGGTTTTTTTGAAGGTTATTATATATTTTTTTTGTGAACAAATTTATTTTTTGATTTTTATTTACACTTTTGGTACTCAAAGTTACGGATGTGACAGATTTAAATTAGCTGTCAAAATATTTTTAGAATTACTATGAAATCAATGTTTACATTTTTGAAAATGCCGAGGAAATTCAGCATTAGAGATTCAAAATCCATCGTTATTTCAAAAATTTGAGCATTTTGAATTTTTCGGTTGTGGTGGACTTTTTTCTGGAAATGCCCATATGTCAAAACAAATGATGATTTGGTTGCCAGACAGCGGAATGGAGACTTTTACGAAGCAGCTAAAACAAAATATGGAACGGTAGAGAATTACTTAGATCGGACATCAAATTAGTTAAAAAAACCAATAAAGTATTTCCACAATGGTAAATATGTTCAATAGATCATACGATATCCTCCGATGTCACAAGAAGATGAATGACAACCTGTGCAATGAAATTAAAATAAATAAATTCCTAGATTCAACAGAGTTTTAATGGGTTTTATTTAGCGGACAAATGAATATGGGTCTAACGAAAGTATGGTCTGTTCAAAATTATATAATGTGTCATTGAAGAAAAATCAAACAAAGGACGGGAAAAAAATTAATATTGAGTTGGCAAGAAAATCGGATAAGCAGAATTCTTCATTTGATTAAAATATGGTAATGATAGTGAAAAATCATGTTAAAAATGCACATGAATTAATATTTTAAAACATATTTGAATTACCTACTAACTGCCACCAAGAAGTTAGTCAGTCTATAATTAAAAATTTACGCCTATTAAATATGAGCAGATTTTATACTTTCAGTCACAATAGAAGCTTCTTGCATTGGAGCTAAACACGTCTAGGTGATTTTTTTTTTAACAATGCCAACACATTTTGCAAGAGTCTCACTTTAGCCAGGTTAGCACTCATTACAAACGGTGTGCTTGTTATTGTAATAACAATGTTAATTAAATGATTAGTGTAGTGCAGAAAAACGTGGCTACTGCACTGCAATAAAATGCGATAAAAAAAGCTACGATGCATAATATGTCAATTTAAAATTCACAGTTAGAATTTTTCGAAAATTATGTCTACCTTAAGGCATTTCTGGTAGGTGTGAAATGTTAACGCAACAGACTGCTGAATTTAATTATAATGTTAGAGTTTATTATACCTTTTGAATAGTAGCGTATTTTATAGAATTCTAGAGCACACGGTAAATGCAATTATTAGATGAAATTCATTTAAATGCAGAATTATATAAAACTGTTTTTAAAATTCTTGGAATTTAAAATGCAGGGAATTCGTACGTGTCACCCATTTTTTCTAGATCAATTCGTTGAAAAATTTAAAATACATTTTAATATTACTAATATCACTCATACGCCACGTTTTCCATATTATTTAAATTTTGTTGATGCAAAGTTGAATTATGTCCTACGGTATAATAATTGTATGATTACAGAAATGTATTACAGGGTGTAAACAAAATTATTTTTACATTTTCTTTTATTCATAACTTCAAAACTTAACAGGGTAAAAAAAGAAAAAATTATATCACAAATGAAGAGCAATATTCCATAGTTTTTAGAGACTTTCTGAATGAGATATGACAAATTTCCGTAATTTAGTCTTCCAGCCCACCATCAGCCGTTGGATCATTTCTTTTCGCTAATTTTATTTCAGTTTCACAAAATTGCAATATTTTTGGAAGAATTGATTTTATATAAGTCAAAAATTTTAAATCTGGACCTAGCTCAGGGCAGTTTGGAGGGTTACATCCTTTTGAACAAATTGTATCATATGGTTCTACCCTAGAAGAAATTTTGGTAGTGCCATGGTCATGAAGTGATCATGTCATTATTTGATAATGTCCTTGTAACGCAGTGTCCTGATCATGTACTGACCTCAGGCCATGATCATGTACTGATCGGCCAAATCCCCATTTTATTATTTACCCGACAATTGCCTTGTCAGAGCTATGCTAATTTCGTTATGAGGAACAAATAATGTACCTATGATCGGGAACATTGACTATTTAGATAATGTAAACTCTGGTATGGTAAGCATGGCCAGGGCATGCAGAGGCAATGATCATATTTTCTTTAATAGGGCTTACCCAACGAAAACCTGATCAATTCCCGATGGCGCATCGGGCAAATTTCTACTAGGGTATACGGGTTTCAACAGTCCCTCGCTCGTTTATTTGGATCTTTAATTTGGAACTTTAAATGATCTCAATTTAAATCTCATCTTTACTTTTTGAAAATGTTAAATATATTAAATATTTTTGTCACATCTCTTGTTGATTGTTGGGCTTAGATCTAACACTTTACTTTCATCGTAAATTTACGATTTATAAATCCTGGTTTTCGACCTGATTCACGTTTACTATTTAAGAAGATGGTCTCTCGAAACCGAATTGTAATATTTTTCATTATCACTATTTTAGTGAAAAAAATAATTTATGGTGCAAAATTGAATTTTTAACGAAAAAATTGCATTTTTAGTGAGAAAATGAGATTTGAGTGAAAAATGGAATTTTTAGTGAAAAATAAAATTTGTTTTCCCACTTTTCCAAATAACACTATAAACGTTTTAATTTTTTTTGTTTTGTCATAAATCAGAGAATTTTTTAATTTACGGGATTTTAATTAATTATTTGCTTTTCCCAAAATATCCGCATGTAAATTTGTAAAAATAATTTCGTTTACATCCTTTATTCAAGCATACTATTCTTCTAGCAATCTTTCATATATGGATTTTTTTATGTGCACCAATCATAACTAAGGATTGAAACCAAAACCGATATAAATGGTTTCGGATATACAATATTTACCAGAACGACGGACTTGAAATATGTTTTTCTTCATTCATTTGTGTACACAGAAAAAAATAATCGACGTAATATAGCAACCGATATTAATTGCATTCATTAATCAATCCAGCAATGAAATTCACTAGTAAGTAGTTTATTCGGCGCAGTTTTAGCAAATATAATTGCTGAAACTGCGCCGACTAACTAATTTGCTGCATTGACGTACAAATATTCAATTTAGCAAACGGAATTGCTGATTTAACGAAGAATAGAAAATGTTTTCAATAAATTCGTGAATTTCATTGCTGGATTAACTAATGAATGCAATTAATATCGGTTGCTATATTAACGTCGATTATTTTTTCTGTGTAGTTGTAAATAGAATTCAACAAGAAAAAAAAAACACAGTCAACGGCAAGAACAAAATAGACAAAGCTGTTTGTTTTTATACCCTACACCTATGAGGTACAGGGTATATTAACTTTGTGCATATATTGTAACGCCCCTTAGGAGGCGTGTCCGGTATGGAAAAGTATATATATTCTTGATCAGCATCACTACCCGAGTCCGTTTAGCCATGTCCGTCTTGCTGTCTTGCTGTCCGAATACAGAATAACTTGAGAAATACTGATCAGAATGCGATGAAATTTCGTCTCAATATATTTTAGCCAAAAGTAGGAACTGAGTTTGAAAATGAGCCAAATCGGTCAACGGACACGCCCACCTCCCATACAAGTCACTTTTATATAACTCTTTCGGAACTAATAACTCGAAAAGTATTTAAGGTATAGTTAAAAAATTTAAAAAATATTGTTATAATTCACCTAAAAATATGTGGTTCAAAAATGGGCGTGATACGCCCACTTTTTTTTTTCATTATTTCCCGGGTTTTCATAGTGGAAATTTGATCCGTAAATTACTAAAATCAAATCTATGAAATATTAGCCTTACAAAATTTTAAATATAGGCGTGGTCTGCCCAATTATATTTTTCAATTTTTTTTTTTTAGTTTTTTTATACTTTTATATAAATTTTTTAATTTATGGGAATATAAGACGTAAATTTCTGATATGTGAATAATACTCTGAGGGTGGGGAGGTTCAGCATAATTAAAAACTTTAAAATTAAGGTATGCAATTAAATATCCCACATTAATATCCCCACCTAAGGTGTAGGGTATTCCATAGTCGGGCCCGACCGACTATAAAATCCGCCCCATGTGACCGAACTTACCCATGTGACCTAACTTACCCATGTGACCTAACTTTCCCAACTCGTTTTTTGTATGGAAAAATGTAACTCTAATACAAAAACCGATATCAAAACCCAAACCGTAACTTGGAACCGGTATACTGACACCGTTTCGTTATAAAAACTTAAAACATAAATCGTAACCGAAAAGAGGAAGAAAATCGAAACCCTTATTCTTGTTTGTATTAATACCTTTCCGAAACATATTGGATAACTTTTAAATAACCACAATACTTAAAAGATAACAAAAGATAAAATTCGGATTTAATCTATTCGAATTAAATTTATGTCATCATTTAAAAAAAAATATAAAAAAATACCGACAATTTTTCATTTGTTGTGTAGCATTTTTGTTTCTGAAATACTACTTTTGGATAATTACTGTTAGACAACTTTCAGTATACCATTAGAATTTTATTCGGAAAAAGAAAAAAGGTATCTTTCGATCGATAATGTGTATTACAAAAATTCCACTTTTCATCAACAACTTTCGACCATTGACAACATTTAAAAGATAGCAATAAGATATCCTTCTGACAACTATTGTCTAATTGAGATGTTTAATATTTTATAACATTATTTAAAAAAGTTATAAAAATTTTATTTCCTTTTTAATAAAGAGCCATAACAAAAATTAATTATGGTAAAAACCAGACATAACAAACAATAAATTATTTGTAATGCATCATTAAAATGTAATTGTAAAAAATATCGTAAAAAAAATTAAAAATCTTTGGATCATTATAAATTTATTTAACAAACGATGTAATACATGTGGCCATAAAAAAGCATGACAAAGTCTCAATTTATCGGCTTATTTGGTGGCATAAAAATAACAAATATACATTTTTCAAATAGGTTAAAACATATTTCTAAACATTCTAAACAAACAGCAAATCCATTAAATGCATTTAATGAACTATTGAAAATGTGCATATTTTATGTGAAACATTCAGGTGCCGCCGCGCTTATTTATTTAAAGCCAACTTAGGAGGCAAGTGAGCTAACTCATGTGTTAAATACAAAATTAAATATGAAATTGAAAAACAATAAACCAAAATACATTGTTTAACTGCATAATTTAAGCAACTAATTATTGGTTAAACAATGGCTGCTAAAAATATAAAAAAAACACCTTTTTAGACAAGTTAGTCGAATGAAGTTATTCAATGCGTCAAAGTTTAAGATTTATTTTTTGTGTGCAATTTAATTGTTTTTTCTTCGTGTTGTTGTTTTTTCTTTTTATTTGACTGAACAAATTTACATTAATTTATGATGTGATTTTTTATACAATAATAAAATGTTTCGTTTAAATTTACGAGTGTTTGTTTTTTTTTTAGCAAAAAAGGCAATCATTTTTTATAGACGATGAACGCATCAATGAAATGATGCAGTTAGCGGTTTTTATATTTAAATCTAAAAAATAAAAAATCACATTAAAAATATTATGGCTGATATCAGTGCAAACGGCATTTCCGTCCTACATGATTTTTATAATTTATCGGGGATGTTCTGAAATTTAGCTTCGATTGAATTTTAAATATTTTATATCAATTTTAGACAGAATTCGTGCCACAGAATTCAAAACGGAATAGCAAAAGAAAAATATTAGAACGAATTGAAACGTAGAATATTATGGAATTCGATTGAAATACGTTTTATTCTGTATTGAAAATCTGAATTCTAGAAAAGCAAAAAAAAAACAATTTCGATCGAATTGAAATCAGAAATCTACACCATTTACATATGTAATTCAGAAAAGATAAATTGAAATTCAAAAAACATCAATTGAAATTCATAAATTCCATTTGAAAATCAAAAGACATCACTTGAAATTCAGAAATACCATTTGAAATTCAAAAGACATCACTTGACATTCAGAAAATCCATTTGAAATTCAAAAGACATCACTTGAAATTCAGAAATTCCATTTGAAATTCAAAAGACATCAATTGAACTTCAGAAATTCCTTTTGATATTCAAAAGGCATCATTTGAAATTCAGAAATTCCATTTGAAATTAAAAAGACATCAATTGAAATTCAGAAATTCCTTTTGATATTCAAAAGACATCAATTGAAATTCAAAAGGCATCACTTGAAATTTACAAATTCCATTTGAAATTCAAAAGACATCAATTGAAATTCAGAAATTCCATTTGAAATTCAAAAGACATCAATTGAAATTCAGAAATTCCATTTGAAATTCAAAAGACATCAATTGAAATTTAGAAGTTCCATTTGAAATTCAAAAGTCATCACTTGAAATTCAGAAATACCATTTGGTAATCAAAAGATATCACTTGAAATTCAGAAATTGCATTTGAAAATCAAAAGACATCACTTGAAATTCAGAAATTCCATTTGAAATTCAAAAATCATAACTTGATCCATTTGAAATTCAAATTACACCAATTGAAATTCAGAAATTCCATTTGAAATTCAAAACACATCACTTGAAATTAAGAAATTCCATTTGAAATTCAAAAGACGTCAATTGAAATTCAGAAATTCCATTTGAAATTAAAAAGACATCCCTTGAAATTCAAAAATTTCATTTGAAATTCAAAAGGCATCACTTGAAATTCAGAAATTCCATTTGAAATACAAAAGACATCAATTGAAATTCAGAAATTCTATTTGAAATTCAAAAGACATCACTTGAAATTCAGAAATTCCATTTGAAATTCAAAAATCATCACTTGAAATTCTGAAAATCCATTTGAAATTCAAAAGGCACAATTGAAATTCAGAAATTCCGTTTGAAATTCAAAAGACATCACTTGAAATTCAAAAATTCCTTTTGAAATTCAAAAGGCATCACTTGAAATTCAGAAATTCCATTTGAAATTCAAAAGGCATCACTTGAAATTCAGAAATTCCATTTGAAATACAAAAGACATCAATTGAAATTCAGAAATACCTTCTGAAATTCAAAAGACATCAATTGAAATTCAGAAATTCCTTTTGAAATTCAAAAGACATCACTTGAAATTCAGAAATTCCATTTGAAATTCAAATTACACCAATTGAAATCCAGAAATTCCTTTTGAAATTCAAAAGACATTAATTAAAAGTTAGAAGTTCCATTTGAAATTCAAAAGACATCACTTGAAATTCAGAAATTCTATTTGAAATTCAAAGATATCAATTGAAATTTAGAAATTCCATTTGAAATTCAAAAGACATCATTTAAAATTCAGAAATTCCATTTGAAATTCAAAAGACATCATTTGAAATTCAGAAATTTCCATTTGAAATTCAGAAATGTCCATTTGTAAATCAGACATTTTTTTCATTTGATATTTCGGTTTCAATCCTTGATTAAAATTCAGATTGGAAGTTTTTTGAATATGACTGTAAATTTATTTTTAAATCTAAATAAAGTAAAATTTTCTAAATTTCAATACATTGTACAAAAGTATAAAAAAAAATCATCGCAAATGTCTGTGAAATTTATCCCAAAACAATAGCAACACTATAAACCGTCCACATAAGGAGTTCAACTGCATTTGGTTGTTAGGATGGTTGTTTGGATGATGGTTTTGGTTACCCATCTTAAACTGAAACAACCATGAAAAACACCGTGAGGCACGTTTGAACTTTATTTTTATTGCTCTTGACGTTCAGAGTTGAATGGAGTCGAGTTGTGTCGCGTCGCGCGCGACAATCGCAAAAGGCGACGACGCGACACAAACTTCGAGTTGAAGTCAGAGTTGAGACCAATATTGCTTGCTGCATGCAGTCACCATAAATCGTTGGAAACAAAACAACTAACTGTACAGCGTGACGACAGCAGCTGAAAAGGATTCAATTTGGCAAAACAAAACATTTTACAGAATCAAAACAAATAGCAAAATAAAAAAAAATAATAAGAAAAAAAGAATCAATAGAAACATATTTTACAACTAAAATATTTTACTGCCAGATCGTGTTGAAAGCGGAGAAGAGCTACACAATTTTAATTTATAAAAAAATCTGTTTAAAATGTATTTTTTGTACAAATTTAAATTTTTAGTACAAATTTAAATTTTTAGTAAAAATTTGAATTTTTAGTTAAAATTTCTATTTTTAGTACAAATTCAAATTTTTAGTAAAAATTTTTATTTTTAGTACAATATTGTGTTTTTAGTACAAATTTGTATTTTTAGTACAAATTTAAATTTTTAGTACTAATTTGTATTTTTTTAGTACAAATTTAAATTTTTAGTAAAAATTTCTATTTTTAGTACAAATTTGAATTTTTGGTACAAACTTAAATTTTAAGTCAAAATTCTATTTTTAGTACACATTTGTATTTTTAGTACAAATTTAAATTTTTAGTACATATTTGTATTTTTAGTACAAATCTGTATTTTTAGTATTAATTTGTATTTTTAGTACACATTTGTATTTTTAGTACAAATTTGTATTTTTAGTACATATTTGTATTTTTAATATAAATTTGTATTTTTATTACAAATTACTAATTATTTTTAGTGCGCATTTTGGTTCTTAGTACAAATTTCGATTAGTAATACGAGTTTTTATTTTTAGTACAAATTTGTATTTTTAGCAGAAATTTGTATTTTTAGTACAAATTTATATTTTTAGTATAAATTTGTTTTTTTAGTACAGATTTGTATTTTTAGTACAGATTTGTATTTTTAGTACAAATTTAATTTTTTAGTACAAATATGTGTTTTTTGTACAAATTTGTATTTTTAGTACAAATATGCATTTTTAGTACACATTTGTATTTTTAGTACACATTTGTATTTTTAGTACAAATTTGCATTTTTAGTAGAAATTTGTATTTTTAGTACAAATTTGTATTTTTAGTATTAATTTGTATTTTTTGTACACATTTGTATTTTTAGTACAAATTTGTATTTTTAGTACACATTTGTATTTTTAATACAAATTTGTATTTTTATTACAAATTACTAATTATTTTTAGTGCGCATTTTGGTTCTTAGTGCAAATTTCGATTAGTAATACGAGTTTGTATTTTTAGTACAAATTTGTATTTTTAGTACAAATTTGTATTTTTAGTATAAATTTGTTTATTTAGTACAAATTTATATTTTTAGTATAAATTTGTTTTTTTTAGTACAGATTTGTATTTTTAGCACAGATTTGTATTTTTAGTACAAATTTAAATTTTTAGTACAAATATGTGTTTTTTGTACAAATTTGTGTTTTTAGTACAAATTTGTATTTTTAGTTCAAATTTGCATTTTTAGTACAAATTTGTATTTTTGGTACTAATTTTTTAGTACAAATTTGAATTTTTGGTACTAATTTTTTAGTACAAATTTGTATTTTTAGTACCAACTCGCATTTTTAGTAAACATTTTTATTTTTAGTACAAATTAGTTTTTTTTTATAGTAAAACTTGAATTTCTAGTACTTATTTGTGTTTTTTTCTGGTACAATTTTTTTTTAGTACTAATTTGAATTTTGACTACTAATTTCAATTTTTAGTACAAATTTGTATTTTTAATATTTAGTATTTAGTACAATTTCAATTTTTAGTACAAATTTGTATTTTTAATATTTAGTATTTAGTACAAATTTAGTACAAATTTGCATTTTTATTATTGATTTGTGTTTTTTTTAGTACAAATTGGTATTTATAGTACGAAATTATTAATTTTTAGTACGAATTTGAATTTTTAGTACAATTTGAACTTTTAGTACTTTTTATTTTTATTTTAGTAGAAATTTGTACAAATTTATATTTTTAGTACATTTTATTTTTTTAATACCAAATAATATTTTTGTAAATCTTCATATATTTTAGTAAATAAATTATTTTTAGAACAAACTTTTTTTTTTAGCAAATATTTGTATTTTATCACCAAATTTATTTTAGCACAAATTTGTAATTTTAGTACTCATTTGTATTTTAAGTACAATTTATATTGTTAGTACAGCTTGTATTTTTAGTACAATTTGTATTTTTAGTACAATTTGTATTTTTAGTACAATTTGTATTTTTTAGTCAGAGTTGAATTTTTAGGTCAAATTTAAATTTTATGTTATTTTTTTTATATATTAAGTAAAAAATTGTATTTGTATGATATTTTGTGGAATTTTGTATTTTTTAAATTTGAAAACCTTTTTATAGTTCCCAAAATGTAGAGACTGAATTTCACAACCATTAACCAAAAACGGAAAAACCAACAAAAAGAGAACAAAAAAAAATAGGTGCTGATGTGAATTCGTGTCACGTTGCACTCGATGATGTGTAATTTGGCAGAAAAGCAGCGAATCATGTTGTTATTGTTGCTGTTCTCATAGTTATTTCTATGGTAGAAAAAAAAATCCGAATTAAAAAAATTCTGTTTTTTTGCAGAATTTACAGAAAATTTGTGATATTTTTTTCACCAGTTTTTCTTATGAGAAGCGATTGAAAGAAATGACAAAAGCACGACTTTGGCGCGAAAATCTATGACATTTGTTTGTTTTAGTATTTAACCCATATCGTACTTTTGCACAAAATTAATACCATTTTGATAAATTAAATGGAGAGTTGTACAACAAACTTATTTGATTAAAAATGTCATTCCAAACAAAACAAATATTTTCCGGTATTTTAAAATATTTTTTTTAAACTTAATTTTCAATGGGTTAATAAAGAAAATGTGTGTGAATTGTTGACGTTTTAAGTGCATAATTTATTGCAATACCTCAAAAACTAAAAACAAGTAAACCAAAAAAAAAAAAAAATAGAAAATCCAAGACCATGAAATAATTTTGCAGTTGTCAAAAGACAGATTATTCTGGAAAACCGCGGAGACACGGTACAGCGACCGCCATTGCAGCAAGTTTTAGAACAGTTAATGGTTAGAGGAAGTTGGCCCTTTTGTGGGTGCCACAATTTGTGACTACAACTCAACGTTGCTTTGGTTTAATTTTTTTTGTCATACAAATGGCGAGGTCACCATGATGTTGGTGGTATTTTTAGGTACTACACTCATGGAGAAATTTATTCAAAATATATAAAAAAAAATTAAAGGATAATTTTCGATATTATTAATGATTGCATTTTAATGTTATACAGAACCAAAATTATTATGTGGTAAAAATTTTAGTACAAAATTTCTGAAGTTATAAATTATTCGTAGGAATATTTTTTTTTGTTGCTATAATTCTTATTATAGTTTTTAAGGCGACGAAAATTTGTAAATATTTGTTCCGTTTGAAACCTATAATCATAATTAGAAATATATATTCATACGTACTTTCGAAATTTTCTACTGAAATTATTATTCCATTCAAAAATTTTTTCTGTAGAAAAAAATCGTGAACATTTTTTTTCGTATAAACCTGAATATCTTTCTTGCTATTGGGATTATTATATAGCATTCAAAGTTTCATCCGAATCGTTTTAAATATTTCGACAATTTCTATTCAAATATATTTCAAAGAAGTAACTTTTCTCTATTTTTTACAAAACAATTCTTCACCTAGATCCCTTTTCTAAATGTACATCAAAAAAATGTCGTTAAAAATATTTTTAATGTCATTTTTTTATTATTATTTTTAAGTAAATTGAATAAAACTTTTCATATTGATCTGATTTGGGTTTTGATCTGATTTGGGATGAGGGGTTTTCATTTTTTTTATTATTTGCGTAACTTTACATACAGTTTTACATGAGTGTAACAGAAGTCTCTCTCTCACTAATGTAGTAATTTTAATGTTTACTGTTACACATTAACGGCACTTAGGTAACGGAACATTCTGCCTAAGGTCGTTGTCGGGCATTTTTGACGCCATTCTCTGTCTGGTTTTTTGTCTTTGTGTCACTGGGTAATGTTCGTACTAAGTAATCGTTGGAAATATAAATTCACAAAAAAAAACGTTAACAAAATTTATGAATTGTTAGTATCTGGTTTATTTTTTTACTTGCTTTTTTTAGTTCAAATTTATAGTTTTTGCGAAATTTACATTTTAGTATAAAATAATATGTTTAGTACACATTGTATTTTTAGTACAAATTTGTATTTTTAGTACAAATTTATATTCTAAGTACAAATTTGTATTTTTAGTAATATTTGTATTTTTAGTATAAATTTGTATTTTTTAGTACACATTTGTATTTTTAGTACAAATTACTATCTATCTTTAGTACACGTTTTGGTTTTTAGTACAATTTCAATTTTTAGTACAATTTCGATTTTGAGTACAAATTTATATTTTAAGTACAAATTTATATTCTTAGTACAAATTTGTATTTATAGTACACATTTGTATTTCAAGACAAAATATCAATTTTAGTACACATTTTAATACAAAGTAGTATTTTTTTAGTACAATTTGTATTATTAATATAAATTTGTGTTTTTATTACAAATTACTACTTATGATTAGTGCACATTTTGGTTTTTAGTACAAAATTTCGATTAGTAGTACGAGTTTGTATTTTATAATAAAATGTCTCACAGTTCTACCTTTAATAAATTGAAAAATTCGGTTGAAATTTAACATTTTGTATTCAATTAAACTACTGTAGCACGTGAATCATAAGTTCAATATTCAACAATTTCTCATTTCAAAGGTAATTAATATGGTAAAGAAATGATGGTCAAAAAGTTTTTAAGTAGATTTTGGTAAATCTCAACAGTGCCCGGTTTCACGGTGGAATGGGCGACATATGTATTTCGGGATTATGGCTAAAAATTTTATTGTTTCATTAACAAAGCTTTTAAAGTTTAAATTCTTAAATTGTTACTGAAAATGTGCCAAAAATAATGCATTTAAAATGCGCTGAATTTTGTTTCTAAAATTTATTTTTTTAATAAATTCCATAATAAATTTTATAAAATGAAAATTATCTAAAATCATAATATTTATGTCTTTAATGTCCCTAATTATCAACTAAGTATAGCATAACCACAAACAAACTCCTTTTGAAAATCGTCAAATGCACCAAAATCTGAATGATAGGCTTCCCCGAAATAAAACTAGTTTTGAAACTAAATAAGTAAAATAAATAAGAATAACCAATATTGTATCAACGCAACAACCTCAAATGCTCGCCCAAACAAATCGCCATCTGAGTCCGAAAAACAGAATCTGCTGCGCTGGTGGCCAAAGATGTCCCTGGCTGTCTGTCCTGCAATATATGGTTGTTGTTGCTCGAATTGAAACGAGCTGCAAAAACAAATCAGCACAACTACAACAAAAACACAAAAACAACAACGATGAAACTATTAAAGCCAACAAAGTTCAGCGTTGCATTAGCGTAGTACGTAGTACTTACCACGAAAGGAAAGCAGCGCAGTTAACAGCGACGTTGACGTCGTTCTCATCGTCAATGTCGTCCGTCCGTCGGTTGGTCGGTCGCATCCCAGAGCCCAGTGATACAATCACGGAAGTACACAAAAAATTCAACCTTGTTTTTGTTGTTCTAAGGCTAGTTGCAAATTGAATAGAATCGCTGCAAAGCGCACAGTGGCAACGGAACAGTGGGACATGTTGATGAAAATTAAACATAAAATAGAATTTTTAGTGAAAGTTTTGAATTTGTAGTGAAAATTTGAGTTTTAAGTGAATATTTGATTTTTTAGTATTAAATGTAAAAAAATAATTTTTTCTAAAAAATTTAATTTTGAATTTTTGGTGAAAATTTGAATTTTTGGTGAAAATTTAAATTTTTAGTGGAAAATTGAATTTTTAGTGAAAAATTGAATTTTTAGTGAAAAATTGAATTTTTAGTGTAAAATTGAATTTTTAGTGTAAAATTGAATTTTTAGTGTAAAATTGAATTTTTAGTGAGAAATTGAATTTATAGTGAAAAATTGTATTTTTAGTGAAAAATTGAATTTTAAGTGAAAAATTGAATTGTTAGTGAAAAATTGAATTTTTAGTGTAAAATTGAATTTTTAGTGTAAAATTGAATTTTTAGTGGGAAATTGAATTTTTAGTGAAAAATCTAATTTTTAGTGAAAAATTGAATTTTTAGTGAAGAATTGAATTGTTAGTGAAAAATTGAATTTTTAGTGAAAAATTGAATTGTTAGTGAAAATTTAAATTTTTAGTGAAAAATTGAATTTTTAGTGAAAATTTAAATTTTTAGTGAGAAATTGAATTTTTAGTGAAAATTAAAATTTTTAATTTCTAATAAACTTAAGAATTAAATTTATGTTTTACCTAATATTAGATCGTTTACTTAACTGATTTTTTATTATGGGGATTTTGAATTCCCTTGCGCCCAGTTTTTCAATCACATTATCAACTTAAACGTAGTTGAAACTAAATGTAATTTTTTTTCATGGTCAACATATCACAGATATTAAAAATGTCACATTAACTGATTAATAATTGTCTTTCTTTCTGTAAAATTTAACGACATTTGGCTGATTTGATTAGGAACTACCCAGTCTGCCATGTCTCGGAGACCACCAATGCATTGAATATTCAAGGCATCGGAAGTTCGATCTCGTAGCTTTATCGGTTCTAATTTTTATAATTTCTCGTACCTTCAAATTCATTGACAAAATACGAAATGTAAACATTTATCGCGTCGATATCGATAACTAACTTGCAGTAACGATATCGATAACTAACTTGCAGTAATGACACCTATAAACAATGGACATCACTCAACTATAAACCAAAAGATAATGGTTTTATAAACGTTTTTAAAAGAATTTTGTACTCATGAATATTAAAGTGTTCTTGTTATTATTTTAACAGCTTTTCTTTTTATTTTTAGGTTGTGAACGAAATGGACGGGTATCATTTTAGCTTTGTGCGCATGAAATACTGCGGACATCAATGCATTTACTTTTCTGATCTTCTGATATTGATTATAAAAATAATTTAAATAATAAAGAAAATCAAAAATCAATGCATTGATATTCTCAGAGCAGAAATATACTTAATCATTTCGGAAACGCAACCCCCATATATATTAATCATTTTATGTTTAATTTTACACATATTTCATTTTAGAAATGCTTAATTTTACACATTTTATGTAGCCGTGGTAGCTCAGTGGTTAGGACGTTGGACTGCGAGCCGAAAGGTCCCCGGTACAAGTCTGGACTGGGGCTAACGACATCTTTTCATAGAAACATTTTTCTATACCGCGCTAAATCGGCAGTAAATGGCAAACCTACGAGAGTAAAACATTGCCTATGAAAAGCTCTCACCCGCCGTTCGGATTCGGCAATATACTGTAGGTCCCACCACTTTGAGTACAAATATAACACGCACAGCTCAAAATGGTGAGAGAGCTCGGCCGAAGTTCTATACAAGACTGTAGCGCCAAACTATTATTATTCTTATGTTTAAGTTTCACACCAAAATAGTGTAATTTTTCACATTTTAATGTTTAATTTTACACACACCCAGAAAAAAATACTATATAAGAAATCGTTTTTTTCTACTAAAAATAGTAAACAGTATAAATTATTATTTTAATCGGAAAATACCATTAAATACTAGAAAATACCATTACATTGCCATTGAGTTTATATGAAAAATTTTTTTTCTTGTATACTATTAAATCAATAATTGTCCTATTGACAAATTTTAATGGGATTTGAGTGAATTTTTTTCTGGGTGCACATATTGTTGATTTTTAAAGTTTAAATTTAAACATTTGAGATTCAATTTTAAACGCGTGTTTAAAAATGCAACTATAAAGCGAGGAAACAAGTTGCCTCGCTTTATGATCGTAAAATTACACGAATATTCTTTTGTATGTATATATCGTCGTTGTAGAACGAAAAACTCCCAAATATTCATTTACAAAAATCTTTATATATCTGTCAACTTTTAATCGATGATCTCAATTGATATCAATCAATTGATATTTCAAATTTAAAAAGGCATCAATTACTTTTTATAATATTAATCAACAAACTCGAAATTTAAGTTTTTCATAAAAATATATTTGGCGACTTTTCGTTCTACAACGACGATATATAAAAAAAAAAATATAATATCGGTACATTTATTGAATGTACATAACTTTTCAAATATTATGGTATGTTATAAATTTGACATTTCATCAAAAATCAAATATTTAACAACAAAAATCAAATTTGAAGGGATTTTATTTGACTGAAATACTTTTTTTTTATATATGAAAAAACGTATATTGGTACTGAAAAATACAAATTCGAACGAAATTGAATTTGAATACAATTTTGATCAAAAATTTAAACATGCTCGATTAGTATATTTTTAAATTTTATATTTTCTGCTTTGGCCCACTGTAAAACACATCTGTTTCGAGCTCTTTAACCCGAACATAGTAAAAAGTGCATTGGCCTTAAAACTGCAAAAAAAAAACACCACACAAAATCAAAAATAATAACAAAAACTACAATAAAAAAAAAGCTAAAACTTAGCGAAAGCTCAAAAATTGCAAAAGCGCGCCTCCGACTGCTGCGCCATTGCTGGGCATTTGCAGGCGATCATTTTAAGTGGTGCTCAAGACATGGTACAAGGAACTAGCTAAAGAAGAAGCAGCAGCAAAAACGAAAGAAAATGAAGTAGAGGAGAAGAAGAAGACGCAGTAGATGAGGCTAAGGAATGTTTGAAAAATCTTAAACAACAACAACAATACGTAGTAGGTTTAGTTCTACGTGCACAATACTGTTGACGTCTCTCAGCCCTGCTATCACCGCTGAACACCCTCACCACGCTATTTCCTCGGATTAGTAGTAAAAGATTTCCCAGTGATTTCCCATGATGCCCATCATTATGAAGAAAATAAGGTTGATGATGGCCACCACAGCCACAGTTGGCAGGGCTTGAATTGAGTTGAGAAGTTGGAAGAGTTGCTGGGTTTTAACATGTTATGCATATAATAAGTCAGAATGATTTGAAGCCACGCAATCATCAGCAACAGCGGAGGCAACAACAACAACATGAACACTAACAAAAACATCGAATGTATCGACAGTCTTAGTTTAAACAAAAAAACAACCAGGGTCGATGGTTGATGGTTGAACACAGAAGGAGGTGGTAAAGCTAGTAAAAATGGTAAGTGCGGCGGTGAAAATAGACGAAGATTTGGAAGCAGTTAGAAGTTCTCGAAGAGTACGGGAAGAAAACTAAAGAACAACAGATATGGAGCGCTGACAAGAAGAAGGTTGCGGTAAAATAAGTTGGTTCATGGGAAGAGGGTAGAAATTATAATAGGATTAACATTGAATCGAAATATGAATAAAAAATTTTTAGAATTTTTAGAAAATTAACTTTAGTGAAAATTTTGATTTTTGGTGAAAAATTGAATTTTTAGTGAAAATTTGAGTTTTTAGTGAAAAATTGAATTTTTAGTGAAAAATTGAATTTTTTAGTGGAAAATTGAATTTATAGTGGAAAATTGAATTTTTAGTGCAAAATTGAATTTTTAGTGGAAAATTGAATTTTTAATGAAAAATTGAATTTTTAATGAAAAATTGATGAAAAAAAATAAAAATTTAATTTTTTAGTGAAAAATTGAATTTTTAGTGAAAGTTTAATTTTTAATGAAAAATTGAATTTTTAGTGAAAAATTGAATTTTTAGTGAAAAATTGAATTTTTAATTAAATATTTTAGTGAAAAATTGAATTTTTAGTGAAAAATTGAATTTTTAGTGAAAAATTGAATTTTTAGTGAAAAATTGAATTTTTAGTGACAAATTGAATTTTTAGTGAAAATTTGAATTTTTAGTGAAAATTTGAATTTTTAGTGAACATTTGAATTTTTAGTGAAAATTTGAATTATTAATTAAATATTTTAGTGAAAAATTGAATTTTTACTGACAAATTGAATTTTTAGTGAAAAATTGAATATATTTCCCAAAGTTAATCATTTTATGCGCACCTTAAAAACCTATCTATAAATTCAAAGAAACGCATCATCAACAATAAAAACCATAATAACTGCGGTACACAATAAAATCCCACAAAGAATTTGAACTGCAACGCCTACCAAACACCTTCCGCAAACCACAAAACCCTTTTTAATCTGCGGCTATCTCACCCAAACCACGCTCGAAATCACAAACTTCGCATCATCATCATCCGCATCCAAAATAATCGACTGCGGAAAATCTGCGATGTTTCGTATTGTACGGTACAAGTTCTGTACCGTTCCGTTTGCTGCAAATCACCATGATTAGCATTTGCGGTCAATTGGCAACGCGAATTCAATGCGAATCCGCACTCGAATTGTATTGCGCGGCCCAACATTTGTACGAAAATTGGTAACAAAATCAAAGCAGTTCCAATGCCAGCCAACCAACCAATCTCATCTGCTTCTTCCTTGTTTAGAGGATCGGCCGAAAGACGACCGGCCGGCCACGTACCGAATGATTCTGCGCGCCACGTTTAAATAACACAACTAACGTGCGCTTTATTTGGCTTTTATGTTGTTGTTTTTGTTGTTCTCTATGTTGTTGTTATTGCAGTTGTTGGCCTAATGTACTTGGCCATAACAGAGTACTAAACAGCTGCGCCTTTTGTTGCTCTGCTCCGTTGCTATTTGAAAATGCTCCGTTGAAATCAGTTTTGGTGGAAAGTGGAAATGGGCATCACGCGGCACGCCAGTTGACGACGTAATGAATGCGACGCGCCGCATGCGCACCAGCCACTCAAGTTCATTACTCCACATTGGGCTCTTCCAGTTTTTGTTGGTTGGATGGTTGGCGTTGCCACCTTTTATTGTTGCCAGTGTTGAGGTCGTCTTCAGCGATTCAGCGACTGCATTGTGGTGGGCGGTCAGGAAGTGATTTTGTCGGTTACGTCTCTGAAGTAATGATGCAACAGGGTTCTCCATCTATTATTTTATTTTAAGGATTCCGGGAAATTTCTTTATCAGAAGCCTATTTTGGGACAACATTTTGATTCAAACTCCGCCTTTGAAATCTTCCGAAAAATGCTTCTAAATTGCTGTGATCGTGCCAAAAATGTTGTTTAGGGCTAGTAGAAATTTCCTCTATTTATAACTGATCGGGTTGTGAAAAGACAAAAAAAAACCATGATCAGTTCCCGATAAAGGCCCTTAGTAAAAGTTATCCTAGGTATAAGTGTCCTAGGGCTGCTATTTCTAGTAGAAATTTCCTCTATTAGGGTAGAGATAATCATGACCAGTTAAAATTCAAGTTATAACTAATCGGGTTGTGAAAACACAAAACTAACATGATCAGTTTCCGATCAAGGCCCTTAGTAAAAGTTATACTAGGTATAAGGGTCCTGGAGGTGCTATTTCTAATAGAGTAGAATTAACTATGACCAGTTAAATTTTCAATTTATAACTGATTGGGTTGTGAAAGGACAAAAATAGCGTGATCAGTTTCCGATCAAGGCCTTACTACAACAAGTTCTACTAGGTACACGGGTCCTTCCTACTATCACATATCTATGTATTATATGCCCCATATATTTCAGAAATATGCCAGAAGTTTTGCTCGAGTACATTTTATTTCATTTTAAAAAGTTTTTTAAGGCTATTATTGCAAAAAACATAATATTCATGATCTTTATAATGGTAACCCTTCTACTATGCACCACTACTCTCTACTTTGTACTCTGTGGAAAATATGCTAAATGAGTTCAAAGGGGTTTCGTTGCAATCGTCGTCTGCTGCATTTCAATGCATGCCTTAAAGGTTCTTCTTCCTTCGGACCGGCATCATCAAATCGAAGACTTTGTTCGAAGTTCATTGAAGGTAATGTTTGAGTTGCATCGATCGGTAAATAAGGAAGAGAGTTTTGTTGTATTTTTTCGTTTTTTGCTAAGCCATCATCAGTTGTTTGTGTAGCATAGCCTTTGGATTCGTTTTTCCTATTAAGCTGTTGAACCTGTTGAGTTGTTGATGAAAGCCTTTTGTTTGCAGAGAGATTGTGGGACTGTGGAGGACTGACTGACTGACTGCCTGACTATGTTAGGTTAGTTGTGAGTGAATTGCATGGAAATATGTTGATTTTATTTGCAAATTGCATGGGACGAACGTGCAGCGTTCAATGTTGTATGTAGTGGGGGCATCAATGGGATATTGATGAAAGGCACGAAAATCTGGAATGTGGTTGGTTATAGGAAAGGAATTTGCATTTCAATTCTCTATTATTAACAGATTTTTTTAAATATTTTATTAATAATTCTAAATTATTATTATATCTTAAAATTAAAATTGTTCACTACAAATACAGTTTTTCGCTAAAAATTCAATTTTTCACTAAAAGTTATATTTTTCAATAAAAATTCAATTTTTCACTAAAATTAAATTTTTCACTAAAAATTCAAAATTTTCACTAAAAATTTCAAAAAAAAATTCAATTTTTCACTAAAATTCAATATTTCACTAAAAATTCAATGTATACTAAAAATTCAATTTTTTACTAAAAGTTCAATTTTTCACTAAAAATTCAATTTTTCACTAAAAATTCAATTTTTCACTAAAAATTCAATTTTTCACTAAAAATTCAATTTTTCACTAAATATTCAATTTTTCACTAAAAATTCAATTTTTCACTAAAAATTCAATTTTTCACTAAAAATTCAATTTTCCACTAAATATTCAATTTTTCACTAAAAATTCAATTTTTCACTATAAATTCAATTTTTCACTAAAAATTCAATTTTTCACTAAAAATTCAATTTTTCACTAAAAATTCAATTTTTCACTAAAAATTCAATTTTTCACTAAAAATTCAATTTTTCACTAAAAATTCAATTTTTCACTAAAAATTCAAAATTTTCACTAAAGATTTAATTTTCACTAAAAATTCAATTTTTGACTTAAAATGCAATTTTTACTAAAAATTCAATTTTTCAATAAAAATTCAATTTTTCACTAAAAATTCAATTTTTCACTAAAAATTCAATTTTTCACTAAAAATTCAATTTTTCACTAAAAATTCAATTTTTCACTAAAAATTCAATTTTTCACTAAAGTTCAATATTTCACTAAAAATTCAATGTATACTAAAAATTCAATTTTTCACTAAAAATTCAATTTTTCACTAAAAATTCAATTTTTCACTAAAAATTCCATTTTTCACTAAAAATTCAATTTTTCACTAAAAATTCAATTTTTCACTAAAATTCAATATTTCACTAAAAATTCAATGTATACTAAAAATTCAATTTTTCACTAAAAGTTAAATTTTTCACGTACAGTTCAATTTTTCACTAAAAATTCAATTTTCACTAAAAATTCAATTTTTACTAAAAATTCAATTTTTCACTAAACATTCAATTTTTCACTAAAAATTCAATATTTCACTAAAAATTCAATTTTTTACTAAAAATTCAATTTTTCACTAAAAATTCAATTTTTCACTAAAAATTCAATTTTTCACTAAAAATTCAATTTTTCACTAAAAATTCAATTTTTCACTAAAAATTCAATTTTTCACTAAAAATTCAATTTTTCACTAAAAATTCAATTTTTCACTAAAAATTCAATTTTTCACTAAAAATTCAATTTTTCACTAAAAATTCAAAATTTTCACTAAAAATTCAATTTTTCACTAAAAATTCAATTTTTCACTAAAAATTCAATTTTTCACTAAAAATTCAATTTTTCACTAAAAATTCAATTTTTCACTAAAAATTCAATTTTTCACTAAAAATTCAATTTTTCACTAAAAATTCAATTTTTCACTAAAAATTCAATTTTTCACTAAAAATTCAATTTTTCACTAAAAATTAAATTTTTCACTAAAAATTCAATTTTTCACTAAAAATTCAATTTTTCACTAAAAATTCAATTTTTCACTAAAAATTCAATTTTTCACTAAAAATTCAATTTTTCACTAAAAATTCAATTTTTCACTAAAAATTCAATTTTTCACTAAAAATTCAATTTTTCACTAAAAATTCAATTTTTCACTAAATTTTTTGACTAAAACTTTGTTTTAATTTAAATTTTGTTTTATTTTTTTACTAATTCAAATATGTCATTTCGAAAACTTTATGAATGCTTAGTAATTAAAACACGTACCTTTTACTTTTCTCAACACTCATGCTGTGCAGTTTAAAACCTTGTGGTGCCTGTAACAGAAAAAGATTTATGTTAATTTGAAAAATTTGAAAAACATTTAAAAAATATTTGTAAACATTTTAAAAATACAGTTTGCAACAGGCTAACATAGAGAATCCATTTAAAATATGCATAAACAAATTGAATTTATTCCGTGCAAATTATAATTTACAACATATGCATAGAAAATAATCTTTAACATCATGCAAATCATGGGCAACGCCATCAGTCATTTTTATTGTTTGTAACGACGACGACTAAACCTAAAACCTAACCCCCACTTCACCTCCCACAAGGTCGTTGGTTGTGTGGCAGGTGACGATGATGATGATCTGATGATGAGCTCATATATGAGTGACTACAACACTTTACAACAGTTGTAATTGTTGTTGCTGTAGCTGGTAATGATGCCGGAGCTGTTTAAGAATTTTTAGCATTAATTAATAATTTCTATAAATAGATTTTTTTATATAAATATATGGCATAGGTACGACATATAACAGGTGAGCAATTATTTAATGGCTTTTCAATGTTGGTTCATCATTTTCTAATGTGTGGCACTGATCAATAGTTGAGTTCAACATGAGCCTAATGAACATGAACCTAATCAGGAGTGGACTGACCATAAGAACTAGTTGAGCTTTCCTCAGTGAGCCCCTCAGAGTATATATAATTTCTAAAAGAAGAAAGAATAATACGAATAGATCTAAAATTAGAAATGACGAAGTTGCGTCTAAATGTAGAGAAGATTTTACAAAAGGTAGTTGCCCAATTTCCAGTTTCCAGAGACTGCTCGAACTAAGAAATTCACCGATCATGCGCATTTTCAATACCAGACAGCATAGGTCTACAAGTAATATGAATTATGAGTTCATTATGCGAGCTGTTCTTCCTTTACGATTAAAAAAATGTGGAGAAGATTAAAAAGGTCGATGTCTTAGTTTCCAGAGACTACTAGAACTAAAAAAATTCGACCGTTCACGCCCATTTTCAATACCGGATATCTTAGGTCTAAAAGTAATCTTAGTTTTGAGTTCCATTGATGTAGCTCTTCTTCTTTTCCGATTAAAAAAAGGTAGAGCAGATTTAAAAAAGGTCGACCTCCCAGTTTCCAGTGACTGCTGGAACTAAGAAATTCGACCGATCATGCCCATATTCAATACCAGACAGCGTAGGTCTACAAGAAATCTGAGTTTTGAGTTTCATTCAACTAACTCTTCTTCTTCTCCGGTTAAAGAAAATGTAGAGAAGATTTAAAAAAAGGTCGTTGTTCCAATTTACAGTTTTCAGATGGTGCTCGAACTAAGAAATTGGACCTTTCAAGCGCATTTTCAATACCAGACAGCATAGGTCTAAAAATAATCTGAGTTTTGAGATTCATTCACGTAGCTCTTCTTCTTGTCCGGTTAAAGAAAATGTAGATAAGATTTAAAAAAGGTCGTTCCAATTTCCAGTTTCGAACTAAGAAATTCGACCGATCATGCCCATATTCAATACCAGACAGCGTAGGTCAACAAGAATTCTGAGTTTTGAGATTCATTCACGTAGCTCTTCCTCTTGTCGGTTAAAGAAAATGTAGAGAAGATTTAAAAAAGGTCGTTGTTCCAATTTCCAGTTTCCGGATGTTGCTCGAACTAAGAAATTCGACCTTTCAAGCGCCTTTTCAATACCAGACAGCATAGGTCTAAAAATAATCTGAGTTTTGAGATTCATTCATGTAGCTCCTCTTCTTTTTGTCCGATTAAAGAAAATGTAGAGAAGATTTAATAAAGGTCGTTATTCCAATTTCCAGTTTCCAGAGACTGTTCGAACTAAGAAATTCGACCTTTTAAGCGCCTTTTCAATACCAGACAGCATAGGTCTAAAAATAATCTGAGTTTTGATTTTCATTCATGTAGCCCTTCTTCTTGTCCGGTTAAAGAAAATGTAGAGAAGATTTAAAAAAAGATCGTTGTTCCAATTTCCAGTTTCCAGAGGCTGCTCGAACTAATAAATTCGACCATTTAAGCGCCTTTTCAATACCAGACAGCATAGCTCTAAAAATAATCTGAGTTATGATTTTCATTCATGTAGCTCTTCTTCTTGTCCGGTTAAAGAAAATGTAGAGAAGATTTAAAAAAGGTCGTTGTCCCAATTTCCAGAAGATGATCGATCTAAGACATTTGACCTTTCAAGCACAATTTTAATACCAGACAGCATAGGTCTAAAAGTAATCTGAGTTCTGATTATCTTTTGCGATTAAGAAAAAAAAAATAGAGAAAATTTAAAAAAAGACGATGTCTCAATTTTCAGATTCCAGAGACTGCTCGAACTAAGAAATAAGACAGCTCTAAAAGTAATATAAGTTTTGAGGTTTACTCATGTAGCTCTTCTTCTTTTCCGATTAAAAAAATGTGGAGCATATTTAAAAAAAGGTCGATGTCCCAGTTTCCAGAGACTGCTCGAACTTAGAAATTCGATCGATCACGCCCATGTTCAATACCAGACAGTATAGGTAATCTTAATTTTGAGTTTCATTCCTGTAGCTCTACTTCTTATCCGTTAAAAAATTAATGTTCAGTAAAATTACTCATCCCAGTCCGCCCCTGTACCTTGTTAAGAGGAGCCTCGTCAATATACGCCCAATCAGCGAAGTAGCCACATGTCAACCTTCCTGCAAGCAGTAACCCGTAGCCAACAGTGGCACAAGGTGGCACAACCACCAACAATCGGCAAATATTTTTACTTAATTAAAGAAAAAATCAATCATTAGATCTTGACACCGCCCTGTGTAGTATTAATGAGCATATTACACAGACTGACTGTCTGCCCAGTCACTTTGTCGCAATGTCAGTCATTGTTTTATGGTCTGGCATCATCGTGACATGCGCCACACATGCGTCGTGCTGTCAAACCTTTGGCCTCCAAATCAACTGACACCCTGACTGTCTGCCTGCCTGTTTGCCACATTATTGTTCTTGACTAATTTATGTTTTTCCTAACAATCTTTACATTTAATTTAGAATCAATAAAATGTCGACAAAATACGCAGAAAAAACTCAAATATTTTTTATAATTAAAATGCGTTGTTTTTTATTGCCTGCAGTCGTCTTGCCAGCTGTCTTCTGATTTGCATAAAACTTTTTGTTGCAGTCAATTTGTTATTTTTTAAGGATGTTCTTTTCGCTAATAATTCTCGATTCTATTAAAAAGCAATTAACGCTCCAACACTAAAATGCTAATTAGCAGTAGAGACCTTCGGGGTGAAGTTTTATTTTTTTACTAATTTAAAAGAAAATCTATTTATGATATATGTAAAAAAAAATATATTTTTAAATAATTAGCTGACAAAAAGCAGTAACATCATCAAAAGTTTTTATAATTATCGTGATAATAAATTCTTTAAATTTGATATTAAATATTAATAGTTTAAGCACCATTTTATATTAGAAAACCCTAAAACACTTAAAAGCTTCTGGTACTATCAGGAACTAGGCGAATAAAATCAGCTCAAAAAGTCAGGTTATTAAAGGTTAGGTACTTAATGGTACTACTATTGATTTCGTCGTAAAATTAGTAGGTTTCAGACTAATTCTAAAGCTTTCTAAATAATTTGATAGCATTCGAAAAATTGGGTACCGTTAATTTAAAAATATTAATAGTTTTACTTTCAATGGTAAGGACTCATTGTAACTTTTTTTATTTATTACAGAATATAATTAATACATCAAACTTCTAATATGGCAACCGACTCAAAAATAAATCCAGGCTCGATTATTATAATAAACTAGCAGGAACCCGTGCTGCGCTGTGGACGTTTTTATACCCTAAACTAAGAGTGAAAGGGTATATTTAGTTTGGTACGCCTTTTGTAACACCCCAAAAAGAGCATCTCCGGTATGGAAAAGTATATATATTCTTGATCAGCATGACATCCTGAGTCGATTTAGCGATGTTCGTCTGTCTGTTGAAATCACGATTACAGAAGAACTAGGCAAATGAAACTCCTAATTTAGACTACTTATATATCTACGCTGTGCCAACAAGAATCGGTTCATTGTGACCTGTACCATTGACCACTTATGTTCAAATACATCATAAAGTTTACATTTGGAGATGAATTTTAATTTATACTTAGATTGAAATTAATTTTTTTGGTCAAATATATATTGACTTTATTCTCAAATATTTAAAATAAATGTTTTCCCGCGAACCGACTGGAGGTTCTTAAAAAAATCGTAATTCGGTACACCTATCGATTTGTACATATTGGTATCAAATGAAAGGAAATTCTCCAGTGATTGCATGTTTGTAGTTATTTTCAGAATTCGTATACCCTGGTGACCTATTTACCTCTTTAAATGGTAACCGCACACATTATCGCATATGTGTAGAGTATTTATAGTCGGCTTAGACCGACATTAACTAAAATAAATTATACAATAAAATATCAAAATTTCATTTTTGTTTTAATAAATTCTGAAATGTAATTTTATTATACCATAAAATTAGTAATACGTGTTAATAAATACATTTAGGTCTTGTTACTGTAATTAAAAGAGTGCATTATAAAAAAAAAAAAAACATATTGCATTAACAGTTAGAATATTAATGAACTAATGGGCCCTTATCCTATTGACCAATATTAATAGTAAAAATAATTGTTTTGCTATTAAAATATAAAACATGGTAAATTAATAGTATTTCAATAGATAAACAATTATTTATACTATGAAAATGGGTTAATAGGATGCATTGCATTAGTTCAATAATTTTCAAATTGCTAATACAACATGTTGTTGCCGAATACTATCAAATTAATTAGAAAACTTTGAATTTTTATGAAAATACTATTAATAGGTGAACCATAAAATTAATGGTCGTTCTTAATATTTCATTGTCTTCTGAGTGCAGTTCAATTTATGTTAGTGTCGGACTGTGTCATCAAATAATAGAAAATCTTATTAAATCTGTAAGAAATTGTTAATCAAAGATTCAGTAAAATTAAATAAATGTAAAAACTTAACATTTATATTGAGAATTTATAAATCTTTCGGTCTATTTTATTATTCAATATTAAGTGAGATGGAATCCCGACCGTCAACATACAGTTAACATAAAAATCAATCAGGACAAAGTTCGTAAAAATACAATACATACAAGACATAATTTATTTCTCATTTATTAGATTATGTAATGAGAATATAATAAGCTACGCTCCTACATTTGTATTCTTCTTTTTTTTTTGTTGGAAAATTTTCCAGTATTTAGACTCGAAATTATCGATTTGTTATGTCTTTTGTGGTTGGTAAAAATATTTACTTGGTTTATTTCTGAACATGACGGTAGTACAATTTCTAGTAGGAAATTCAAATGAATATAAATAATATAATATTAAAAAATATCGATGAAATGTTTAAAACAGAAAATTAAAAACTGGTTTTATTTTCATTATAGATTGGATTTTTCATATTCCGCACAATAATTCATATAGTTAATTTTTAATTTATATAAATCGATAATACTTCATGTGTTGCTTGAATAAAACGTACAATCTGTAATCAATAAACATGTGCAGGCAAAATTTGCATAATAATTACAATAAATACAGATGCTTAATTTGCTATTAATAATGTTTAACTATGTTAAGCTGACAGATGGCGCTTTGTCTGGACAATGTTGCAACTGCTGAAATAACTTAGCAAATGAGGTTGTAATAAGCTTAAGTGTTTCTATAGACACACATTTTGGGAAAGTTAATTTAGTGCATACTACACTATACGATACGTTTATCATATGCGTATAACATACCTTTTTTAAATTTAAATTTTGTATAAATAATATATGAAATGTTCATTAGCAACGACTTACGAAATAAAATGTTAGAAAATTAAAGGATATAATTTAAAAATTAGAATAGAAGGAAAAAAGTTAATAATTTGATCTTTAGTTCAAAATAAGCCCAAACAAATAAAAATTTTTGATTTATCATGCTAAATACTAAAAACAAATTCGGAAATCCGAATCGGAAACGGTACCAAAACCATAAACCGCTATTTTAAAAATCTTGAAACTGTCATTTTAAATATCTCGGGAACCTAAATAACCGCTTGTTTCTTTAAATCTTGGAATCGGAACCAATATTTTAGTGCCTGAAAGGGAATGCAAAGAACCGGAATCAGAATCTGAATCATTTCGATTATTGGATCAGTGATCTTTGATTTAACAACAATCTACTCTTGATAAGTCACTTCTGAGATTCAATTTCGATCGAATTTTAAATATATAACATGAAAAATCAAATAGAATTCATTTCACAGAACTCTAAAGAACTGAATTCATTTGAAAAGCATGATTTTTGGGTTGAAATAAACAAGGAACGCAAAGTATCGGAATCGGTATTCCAAAGGATTTCGTAAGTTGTTTAGATGCAAATAGCTTTAAAATATACCGAAACACTAGTATTCATTAGTTTATTAAAATTAGTCCTCACAATTAATAGTTTCTTGGACATGAAGTTTAGTGCAGTACTGGATTTTCGATTCTAAAAACGTCCTAAAATTTCGATTGTAATTTTCTAGAAAAACATTACGTTTTATATATGGGATGTCCAATGTAAAAATCGTGTTGACTACTGTAAATATAAATATCATCAATAGCTAAATAAATATTTGCATCTCTGTCCCACTAACGATGAGCAACATGTTTTTGTATTTTTCATATTGCCGACAACATAAACAGCTGTGGGAAATTCAGCGGGAAACTGGCGCAAAAGTTTTTTTTAATAGGCAATAAAATTGTCTATAATTAAAGCAACAATAAAATTCAATTAGCGCATGCAAAATGATAACAACTAGCAACAATGTTGTTGCTGCTGCAACTACTTTGTGTGCAACATGTTGCTGTTAGTGATGCTGCTGCTGCGGGCCTGATAAATTAGAATAATGCTTATTTAGGCGACTATAAATTAACGCTGCAAATATTATTATAATTTAGGGCCGACACACGACACAGGACAGAGACAAAGGCCCGCAAAATCTGGGCAGCAGCGTTGCCAATTAGAGTTGCCCCACACAGACAGACGGACCGATGGAGAGACAACAAAAGTCGGCGACATTTAAGACATGATTTTATGGGGACAACAAAAGCAATAACAACAAAGTCACTTTACGCATACGTGTTGCTGTTTGTCTGTCTGTCTTTCTGCCAGTCTGTTGTAGTTCACCATGTTTGTTGGTGCGCTGTGTGTTGCAGTCAATTTTTTGTTGTTGTTGTTGTTTTATTGTTGCTATTGCTGTTGTTGTGTTGCCTTTTGTCGGCAATATAATTTGTGAGCGCTACGCATGCGCAGCAACAATGCATTTGAATTTGTCCTGCGCATCATGTTTGTTGTTGTTGATTCTGCTGCTGTTGTTGTAAATCTTCTACTGCTTAGTGTACTGTTGTTGTTGTTGTTGTAATAATGTTGCCCCGAATACGCGTCATGTTGCATGAAAATTAAAATTTTAGACAAGTTCATTTGTTGCTGTGAGCAACAAACGCGCTCAATACGAGCAACAGCAGCAGCAACTGATGGTAATCGTTGTTGGATTAACTACGCGCTGAAGAAAAAATTGGTAGATAATGACATATATTTTGTTATTATTTGGTGAAAAGTGTTGGAGGGTAATTTATGTAAATTGAAATTTTAGTGATAAATTAAATTTTTAGAGCAAAATTGAATTTTAATTGAAAAATTGAATTTTTAATGAAAAATTGAATTTTGAGTGAAAATTTTAAATTTTAGTGATAAATTAAATTTTTAGAGCAAAATTGAATTTTAATTGAAAAATTGAATTTTTAGTGAAAAATTGAATTTTTAGTGAAAAATTGAATTTTTAGTGAAAAATTGAATTTTTAGTGAAAATTTGAATTTTTAGTGAAAAATTGAATTTTTAGTGAAAAATTGAATTTTTAGTGAAAAATTGAATTTTTAGTGAAAAATTGAATTTTTAGTGAAAAATTGAATTTTTAGTGAAAAATTAAATTTTTAGTGAAAAATTGAATTTTTTTATGAAAAATTGAATTTTTAGTGAAAAATTTAATTTTTAGTGAAAAATTGAATTTTTAGTGAAAAATTGAATTTTTAGTGAAAAATTGAATTTTTAGTGAAAAATTGAATTTTTAGTGAAAAATTGAATTTTTAGTGAAAAATTGAATGTTTAGTGAAAAATTGAATTTTTAGTGAAAAATTGAATTTTTAGTGAAAAATTGAATTTTTAGTGAAAAATTGAATTTTTAGTGAAAAATTGAATTTTTTTATGAAAAATTGAATTTTTAGTGAAAAATTTAATTTTTAGTGGAAAATTGAATTTTTAGTGAAAAATTGAATTTTTAGTGAAAAATTGAATTTTTAGTGAAAAATTGAATTTTTCGTGAAAAATTGAATTTTTAGTGAAAAATGAATTTTTAGTGATAATTTGAATTTTTAGTGAAAAATTGAATTTTTAGTGAAAATTTGAATTTTTAGTGAAAAATTGAATTTTTAATGAAAAATTGAATTTTTAGTGAAAATTTGAATTTTTAGTTTAAAATTGAATTTTTAGTGAAAATTTGAATTTTTAGTGAAAAATTGAATTTTTAGTGAAAAATTGAATTTTTAGTGAAAAATTAAATTTTTAGTGAAAAATTGAATTTTTTTATGAAAAATTGAATTTTTAGTGAAAAATTTAATTTTTAGTGAAAAATTGAATTTTTAGTGAAAAATTGAATTTGTAGTGAAAAATTGAATGTTTAGTGAAAAATTGAATTTTTAGTGAAAAATTGAATTTTTAGTGAAAAATTGAATTTTTAGTGAAAAATTGAATTTTTAGTGAAAAATTTTATTTTTAGTGAAAAATTAAATTTTTAGTGAAAAGTGGAATTTTAGTGAAAATTTGTTTTTTTATTGAATTTAATTAAAATATTTATTCCGAATTTATTAACATTTTCCATTGAGTGCACAGTGTGCGTTGTTCACATGTCGTGGTTCTTATGATTAGAGCCCTTTGCGCATCCCCCAAGTTATAGTTGTCGCCCTTTTTGTGATTGAATAGACAAACGTGCACCGTGACAGCGTCAAGAAGGCCAACAAACTAGTCGTCCAACCAACGTGCGTCGCAGTATAGACGTCGTTTATGCGTCGTCTTTGCGTTCGTCAGAATCAAGAAATAGCCGCGGGCCGTGTGCAACATGAACAACATTGTGTGGCAGTCAGTCAGACTTTCGGTCACAGGAAAAGGGCCGCAACGCAGAATCATAGAATACTGCAGGGCAGAATGGGGCCAACATAGAAGTTAATTTGTGAAGGGCCACTAGTCCGAGGAGAGCGAGGAGGTGCGATTTGGCAACACGTTCTGAGTGATGGCAGCGACTGTCTCTGGGTCGTCGCTGCACGGACACGGTCTGTCTGTCCATGCTCCGCGGGCGCATAATTAAATGCGTTTATATAAATATTAAGTTGTTCGCTTAATCTGCGTACAAATGCCAGCCGCAGGGACCCGAGTTGAAGGTGCGCTGCTATGGCGGCTTAGAAAAGGCATTTTGAGTTATTTTTAATTTTAATTTGATTTTTGAAATTTAAAATTTTTTTAGATTTGTAAATTTTTTTAGTCAAAATTTGATAATAGAGACTCATTTCAACACATTTTAGAAAATGTTATATGTGGTTTCGCATAACATAAAAATTTTAAATTATTGCTTTCTTTGATTTTTGTTTCAGTCTTGAACAAAAAATATATATATTTTAACAACAACATAAAAACATAAAGAATTTAATCATATTTCAATAAAAAAAAACATTATACAGTTTTGAAACTCACAAACAAAAAATGTATAGTAAGGGTCTCTTATATTGTAAAGCTACATATGTACATCACAAAAATATAGACATATTTCACATAGGCATAGTTTTCACTTTTTTACCCTGTATACGTCGCATGACTACAAACAGACGCATGACACACACACTACATGTGTGTATTCTAGTACAGCCATCCAGCAGGCAACAAAAACTTCTTGCACAACAACACCCACGAATTTAGTTTGTTGTACAAAAAAATTACCGCGGACAATCGATCACAAGCTTGGATGATGTGTACACATTTTTTGTTGTTACACTTTGAACAGAAGCAAAAGATAGGCGAAACAAAATAAACAAAAAGCAATAGCAGTCAAATGTTGGTACACTGTTGAAATGATTTTATATTAAAATATCTGTTTTTGTTTTATGAATTAAATTGAATACATTAAATATGTGCACATACATTAAAATAAAAAATAAAATAATTTTACAATTAACACAAAATTATATATAAAAGAAAACAAGAAAATTAAAAATATGAAATTTCAGTGCATATGCATACTTCACAAACGACACCAGCGAGGCAACAGAAACAACAGATCTTTGTAGATTTTTCTTTAGAGTTTCGTGTCGTTTTGTAGCTGCCTTTGTTTTGTTTTTTGTTGAATTCGATTTACAGTTACACAAATGAATGAAGAACAACAAATGCCAGACTAAAGTCCGTTGTTCTGGGAAATATTTGTTCTGAAAAAACTATATGAGATTATTTTTGTCAACAAGAAGGTTTTATTAAATGAAATCTATATCTTGTGCTTTAGAGACTCTATATAAAATTGGTTTCTGTCGGTTCTTATACTTTTAAAAAACCGTTTAAAAAAACCGATATAACACCGGAACCGTTTATATCGGTTTTGGAAATCGGTTTTAAACAATTATCGGTTTCTGTTATGGTTTCAATCCTTGGTTTAAAGTGTGTTTTATGTGTTCTTTATGTTTCATAAATCAATATTTATTATTTTAAATTTATTTGAATTCTTTTATTATTTATATTTTTTTAATTTAATTTTCATTTTTTTTTTTAATTTTTTGATACAATTTCCAAATGCTTCAGGAACCCGCTAATAATTCACTGATGCAACGCAATTTCGTCTAATTGAAAAATCACAATAAATCTCGTGACTTCACAATAAATCCTTATCAATTCCAGCAACATCAGCAGCGGCAACATCACCAACCTCGAACAGAGCAACAACAGCAACATTCATGCTTCATTGCGCCCGAATTTCGGACGGATATAAGCTAAGCTTCAAATGTCCATAGCGACCGAACCTAACAATATTGATGATGACAACAACAGCAATAAAAACAACAACAACATCAGCAGCAGCGAACAGCAACATCAACCAGAGCAACAACGTCTTGTCTTCTAATGCTGCATAAATCTTCTTCGAAATCTATGTTGATTTCTTTTCCTTTTTTTTCAATTTTTGATTTGGAATTCGTATAAATTTCAGAGTGCTTCGCGTGTTCCAGCTCATTGACTTTTGAGCAAATGCGGGCGATGTTTAGCAGCAACATATTGCAGTAGAACAACGACATATGACATTAGAACAACATATGACTTAAAAAAAATATATATGACATTACAATAGCAAATGTCATTACAAGAGGACAATCAGCCTATCAAGAAGATCAATTGATGTCCAACATATTTCCGGGCATGGACCCACATTGTTTAATGTACGTAAATAGTACCGATTCTAATATTTTTGGGTGTAAAACAATTGATTTTATACCGGAATGATCAACAGTCAATTAAATCGATATTCAAATCTCAATTCAAACGATTTATTTTTGTTTTTTCCAATATTCGTTAATTTCCAAGGACTTAAACCCTTTAGAATATCGGTTTCGGTTCTGATTCCAATGTTATTAAAATACCGGATCCGATTTCAAGTCCAACCTAAACAAATTAAGTGGGTTCCGATTCCGGTTTATTTTCGGCTCCTTTGGAATTCCAATATTTTTAAAATTGCCAACCAAATAAAATATATAGGTTCCGATCCCTGTGCCACACATTTTTTTAATAACGATGTCGATTACCGCGGTACCGCGGTTTTTCAAATGAATTCAGTGCTTAGAGATCTGTGAAACGAAATCTATTAGATTTTTAATGTTAACTATTTGAAATTCAATCGAAAGTAAATCTCAGATGTCACTTATAAAGAGTAAATTGTTGTTAAATCAAAGATAAATGAAAAATCATTTAGGATCAAATTGGAATTAGGTCAAATCGGTTCTCTCATATTGTAGAACTTATATTGTAGAATGGAAAATTAAAATTGATATAATTTCAAATCGATCATATTAGTTTTAAGCTGCTCCAAGTTTCGATTTTTGAAATAAAATGCATGTTTGTCAATTGAATACAACCCGTTAGAGTCCGGTGCATTAAATCGGTTTGACTTTTTATACTTTCAATTGCAATCGAAAGTGCATCTCAGATGGGACTTATAAAAGAGAAGTTTTGTGTGACAAATGAAAAAAAACTTGAGATCATATTGAAATTAAGTTCAAACGTTTCTCATAAACACCATATTCATATCATGGAAAAGAAATCAAGTTTGTAACATACTTAAATGAAATAAAATTCTACTTGCGGTAGAGTAACTTTATAAGTGCTTTAAACTTAGTATCGAGTTTTTCAGTAAACTTTAAACTTAGTTTTAACTGCAGTTTAAATTCAATAAATTATATATTTTATATTATTAATTTTATTTTTTTTTTGATATATTTTTCTAACTATTAATGCAAAAATTGTTAATCACCTGCCTGACAGTTAACTATGCTAAATTGAATGAGTCAAAGTGTGTTGTTTTGTTTGACAAATTGTCCGGCATTTTTAATGCTAATTAGACGCAGCTGTTTAGCTGAAGAAGCACATTGAAAATTCACATAAAATAGCATTTAAATTACGCTTTAAACACGTTGATTATCCTTTAATAGCAGCTTAAAGGCTTTTGCCATCAAGTCTATGTCAATCACATTTAGATTGTACAAAATTTAAATAAAATATTTTATTTAAATGTAAACATTAAATTGTATAAATTAAATGTGATTTTAAGGCAAAGAATTTAACATTCACTTCATGGCGAATTAATATAATTTATGCTAAAGCACTAAAAGACTATCTCCATTCATAGCTATAAATAAATAATTTTTTAACAAACTAATGAAATATTTTAATAAACAAAATAATTAAAATTAATGAAGACATTTTTCTTTAAAGAATTTAAGAAAATTTATATTACTAAATTTTAAAATCATAGACTTTTTATAATCTTAAATTTTAAATCCGTTTATTTATGAAATTTTGAATTTTTTAACTAATAATTTCAATTTTTCACTAAAAAATATTTTTCAGTAAAAGTAAATTTTTAACTATAAATTAAAATTTAACTAAAAATTAAAGTTTTAACTAAAACTTATATTTTTAATTAAAAATTCAATTTGTCACTAAAAATTCAATTTTTGACTAAAAATTTCATTTTTAACTAAAATTCAATTTTTCACTAAAAATTCAATTTGAAACTAAAAATTAAATTTTTAACTAAACATTCAATTTTTCACTGAAAAGTAAATTAAATTTTTCACTATAATTCATTCTTCACTAAAAATTCAATTTTTCACTAAAAATTCAATTTTTCACTAAAAATTCAATTTTTCACTAAAAATTCAATTTTTCACTAAAAATTCAATTTTTCACTAAAAATTCAATTTTTCACTAAAAAATCAATTTTTCACTAAAAATTCAATTTTTCACTAAAAATTCAATTTTTCACTAAAAATTCAATTTTTCACTAAAAATTCAATTTTTCACTAAAAATTCAATTTTTCACTAAAAATTCAATTTTTCACTAAAAATTCAATTTTTCACTAAAAATTCAATTTTTCACTAAAAATTCAATTTTTCACTAAAAATTCAATTTTTCACTAAAAATTCAATTATTCACTAAAAATTCAATTTTTCACTAAAATTCAATTTTTCACTAAAAATTCAATTATTCACTAAAAAAATTCAATTTTTCACTAAAAATTCAATTTTTCACTAAAAATTCAATTTTTCACTAAAAAATCAATTATTCACTAAAAATTCAATTTTCCACTAAAAACTCAATTTTTCACTAAAAATTCAATTTTTCACTAAAAATTCAATTATTCACTAAACATTCAATTTTTCACTAAAAATTCAATTTTTCACTAAAAATTCAATTTTTCACTAAAAAATCAATTATTCACTAAAAATTCAATTTTCCACTAAAAACTCAATTTTTCACTAAAAATTCAATTTTTCACTAAAAATTCAATTTCACTAAAAATTCAATTATTCACTAAAAATTCAATTTTTCACTAAAAATTCAATTATTCACTAAAAAATCTAATTTTTCACTAAAAATTCAATTTTTAACTAAAAATTAAATTTTTAACTAAAAATTAAATTTTAACTAAAAATTCTATTTTTAACTAAATTTTCAATTTTTAACTAAAGATTTAATTTTTAACTAAAAATTAAATTTTAACTAAAAATTCAATTTAACTAAAAATTCAATTTTTTACTAAAAATTAAAATTTTAACTAAAATTCAATTATTCACTACAAATTAATTTTTTCATAAAAAATTTAATTTTTAACTAAAAATTCAATTTTTAACTAAAAATTAAATGTTTAACTAAAAATTCAATTTTTCACTAAAAATTAAATTTTGCAATGCAAATTAAATTTTTCAATACAAATTTAACTTTTCACTAAAAAAAAACAAGTTTTAACTAAAAATTGAAATATTCACTAAAAATTAAATTTTTCACTAAAAATTCAATTTGTCACTAAAAATTTAATTTTTTCACTAAAAATTCAATTTCCTTATCTCATTCAAAACAAATTCTATTAAAATTCAAAATTTTTCTAATAAAGTTGTTAAAAAAAACATCAATCAACTCAAATAAATCAAAAATTATGCATTGATGTGATTCAACAACTGTGCGGGATCAGCAAAATTTAACCTTTTTGTTTAGCATAACTTAACATTTTTTTTTTATAGTTGTTGCTTAGAATTGCAAATTTAATTCAATCATCAACAACAGCGCGGTGTCGCGTAGCAACATGAGTCAAAAACATGCTGCCAACAGCATTTAACGCCCGCAAATTGCTGTGAAAGCAGCAGCAACAACAGTAAGTGTACAACAACACGTAGCAGTTGCTGCGAGCAAACAGCAACAAAAACAAAAACATGAACTCCATCAACAACAACAACATGTTGCTGTGCATTAGAAATTCTTTGCGAGGTTCATTATCACGCGACGACAACAACGAAGTTGGCGGCATTTTGGTTACAACAAGAACAATATAAGCAACAACAACAATACTACAGCAATAACAAAAAAAAAAAACAAAAAGCATTTGCTGCCAAAATCTGCACGGAAAACCGTGCGAATTTCTCACGAAAAGCAACAGCGTTTAAAATCATCAGCAGCAACAGCAAAGGCATCACATGTTGCTGTGACTTTCATGTTGTTGGCAGCAACTTGTTGTTGCTTTGAGTGTTATTCTGTTGCTAACATGTGGGTGTTTTTTTTTGTTTTTTTCTAGTAGTTTTTGATATTTTTCTTTAGTTGTCTGCTAAATTCATTGCAAATTGTTTGCCGCGCAAGAAGCTGTGACATGTATTTGCAGCAACAGCGACCACAACAAAAACAACCATCTGTTCTTGTTTGCACAAATTGATCGATTGATTGATAGACTGGCTGATTGATTGATGACTGAAAGTCGATGTGTTTGAAAAATGCGCGACGTGCTAATCAAACCGTTTGATTGGGCATGATTTTCATGCCGCGATTGACACTGTTCGATGTTGATGCTGATGATGACGATGTTGGTGGTTTTGTAGTAATTATTGTAATTGCTGGTACTGTACTTTCTTTCAATTATTTACCGTAAAAATTTAAACTTTGAATTTATTATTGAGAAATTGAATTTTTAATGAAAATTTTAATTGAATTTCTAGTGAAAAATTGATTTTTTTTAGTGAAAAATTGAAAATTTAGTGAAAAGTTGATTTTAGTGAAAAATTTAATTTTTAGTGAAAAATTGAATTTTTAGTAAAAATTTGAATTTTTAGTGAAAAATTGAATTTTTAGTGAAAAATTGAATTTTAGTGAAAAATTGATTTTATAGTGAACATTTTAATTTTTAGTGAAAAAAAAAATGTCTTCATTATTATTAGAATTCTTAGTTGCCCTTTCCAATTTAAAAGCTGCCACACTTTGTGTCTCAGCTGCCCCGATTGCGTGTGAAGATCTCTACAAAGTTGAAGGAAACTGATTTTTTTTTTTGGAAAATCTGACAAAAAAAGATACTTCTTTTAGTCTCACGACACATTGTAAATATTTAAAAACACAGACCGTAAGAATTTCGAATAACGTCCAACAGAAATAAGGAAATAAATTCTTTCTCACAGGGCGTGCAAAAGCAACAAGAGCAACAACAAAGTCATCGCCAGCATGGTCTTAAGGTTGGATCTCATCCTCTTGGTCCACATCAACATCTTGCTCTTCATCATCGTGAACTTCGTCGTCTTCCTCATCGACTTGATGCATCTTCATCTGCAATTAGAGCAGCCAACGTTAAACATCTGGCGCGGCCACAACGTTTAGATTCGAGCGTCATGAATTCAGATCTCAAAATGCAATTTTCCAGCACTTCAAATGCACTTCTAACTAGCAACATGGCACCACCGTTGATGCCGGCCAATGTCCTGACGAAGCACAGAGCCCAATCGACCAAAGGAAGGCGCATGCGTGCGTGCGTTCGTTCGTGCGTGCGTGCGCATATCTAATGCATCCAATTACTTGGCAACTGATCTCGCAAATCTCAAGGTAGACAGTTGGACGGACAGATGGTAAGAAAGACGGACAGACATCTAAATTCTGACAGACAGACAAAAGCCAGACATGCTACAACGCAGTGGGGAAGCAACTACAGAGAGAGAAAACAATGACAATACGATACAATACGATACAATACGATACAAAACAATACGATACAAAACAATACGATACAAAACAATACGATACAGTACGATACAATACGATACAATACGATATGATACAATACGATACAGTACGATACAATACGATACAATACGATACAATACAATACGATACAATACGATACAATACGATACGATACAATACGATACAATACGATACAATACGATACAATACGATACAATACGATACAATACGATACAATACGATACAATACGATACAATACGATACAATACGATACAATACGATACAATACGATACGATACAATACGATGCAATACAATTCAATACGATTCAATACGACAATACAATTTTTCGTAAATATAGAAAAGTATGCAAAATGTCAAATAAATTAATGAATTTATTAACTTTCGTTTCATTTTAACTGTGTACAAAGTATTTTTTTTGTTTGCCTATAAAGTCCAACATATTGCCTTCCAAAAGATAACAAAGTTTTCTACTTTATCTGCTTTTTTTTATTATATACCTTCATCTTCTTTTTGTGCATCATCTATTATGTTGTTTTAAATCCTTTTTATTTGTGCTTTTTTTTCTTGTGTGTTGATAAGCGTGGAATTGCATTTTTCTAGCATTAAATGCGCTTCTCAAACAACTCAGCAACAAATGCTGGCAATGAATTTATTTGCTTTCACAGCAACAGAAAATGCTGATGCACAGCCTACATCTTGAGAGCCCTCATTTTGTTGATTTACAAAAGGTCTACAATGTTGTTTTTGCTGATTTTGTAGCTGATGAAAATTAGATTTAGTTGTTGCTTTTGTGGAGCAACATTTGCATGCTGCATTCAACAATATAATCATCAGCAGCAGCATCATCATCATCGCCATCGTCATCTCTATCATTCTGATGAGTGCTGAAGTGAACTCAAGTGCAATGGTTGCTGGATAAAGCACTATTTTATAGATCAGTATTTAATATTATTCTTATGCTTAAAAATGGAATTTATTTTTAATTTTAAGTTTATGATGTATGCCATTTAATTTTTGGATATAACAAATATTTATATAGAATCAGCTATAGGGACATTTTTAAGTAATTTTAATTAAAGAAATTTAAAAAGGCTCAATATTAAAAATATGTTTAATATTATTCTGATGCCTAAAAGGCTGCAATATTATTATAAATCGACCTAAAAATTATTTTCTAGTTTCAACTAACATTTTTAATTTTTTTCTACACAAACATTTTCGTTTTAAATAAATTTTTATAATATTTGTAATGAAATAGAATATATTTTTTCAATAAAATTAAAAATGACTTTATAGAAATTATTAAATATGCCTAAAAATATGCAATATTTTAGTTATTTTTTTGATTTAAGAATTTCAGCATTTAAAATAAAACTTAAAATTTAAATAGAATTATTTTGTATTATAAAAAGATTTTTTATTTTATATATTTTTTTATTTTCAGATATAATTTATTTTAAATAAATATTTTAATAAAATTTTAAGAAAATATTGTAAAATCTAAAATGGAAATTAAAAACAGTATCATGTACAACTAAAAGAAGATAATTACCGTAATTACTTTTACTACTAAAACTATTTAAACAAATATAAAATATATAAAAAATATAAAAATATAAAAATATAAAAAATATAAAAAAATATAAAAAATGTAAAAAATATAAAAAATAAAAATATATAAATAATAAAAAAATATATATAAATAATAAAAAAAAATTTTAAAAAATATAAAAATATAAAAAATATAAAAATATAAAAATATAAAAATACAAAAATACAAAAATACAAAAAATATATAAAATATAAAAAATATAAAAAAATATTAAAAATATAAAAAAAATAAAAAATATAAAAAATATAAAAAATATAAAAAATATAAAAAATATAAAAAATATAAAAAATATAAAAAATATAAAATATATAAAAAATATAAAAAATATAAAAAATATAAAAAATGTAAAAAATATACAAAATATAACAAATATAAAAATGTAAAAAATATAAAAAATATAACAAATATAAAAAATATAAATAGATAAAAAAATATAAAAACATACAATCTATAAAAATATAAAAACATAAAAATTATAAAAACATAAAATATATAAAAAAATATAAAAAAATAAAAAAATATTAAAAATTAAAAAAAAAAAATAAAAAAAATGTAGAAAATATAAAAAAAATATACAAATGAAATATAAAAAAAATAAATAGAAATAATTAAATAGCTAATATTTCTCAAAGAGTACCGCTTATTGTATTTTTTTGTGTTCTTCCATAAAAAACAAGCAACAAACCACGTACGCCTAAGTGCAACATCGTTCAGCAATAATACACACAGCCTACAACATGTTTAGAATAAAATTTCTGCAACATGTACCAGAAGAATCTTCTTCTGCCTCAGCTGCTTATTTATCTAGCCGTTGGTAGTTGCTTGTTATGCGAGCGCTGATGTTTGCTTTATGTTAAATTAAGTCGAAAATCGTGCCATGCAAATCAGTTCATTTTAGTTTAGTTCGGTTCAGTTCAATTTCGTTGCCGTTCAAAAGGTTTTCCTCAATTTTTCACGTGCTCATTTCTAAGTTGAAACATTTTTCATGCGGCTTAATTTCAAAATTTCAACTGAGCGCTTAGTGCATACGAAATGAATTAATGATGGGCTTGCAGAAAACAGAAGGTTATGCGCTGAACATGATCAAGACGATGATGATGACGAAGAAAAAGAAGCAGCGGCTAATTTGAATTATATTTCATACATTTTGGTTTTTTACAGGCTTTTAGTAAGACTAAAGTTGCTTGAATATTGCCTGAATATTGTAGCATTTTTTTTTGTTTTTTTGTATTATTTTTATTTCCGTTGTTCTGGCTTTGGTTTTATCTAACGATCAGCATAAAACAACATGCAGCAACATCTTCGTTTTCAGGCAACAACATGATGATGTTGTTGTTGTTGTTGCTCTCGTGCTTGCTCATGCCAGCAACATTTTAATTTTTATGCTAAATTCTGCGCTTAATTTAGAATTCTTAATGCAAATTTTATGTTTGCTGTTTGCTTAATGGAATTTAATTATGCGTTGTTGCTGTTGCTGCTGCTGCAACGCTGTTTGTTGCTATAGTTGTTTGTAGAATACAAAAATAGCAATAGAAACTGTAAAAAAATGCACTTAAATTTAAAGTTTTCAAGGTTGATTTAAGAAGGCAAACTTTTAAAAGCAGAAGAAAATTAGTTGCCTACTTTCAGGATAAAATAGCTTTAATTTATCCTATTTTTTGTTAATATTACATTTCTAATCTATATTTAAATACATTTTATGTTTAATTCTTTTTGTTGTTTAGATTTTTCACTAAAATATAAAAAATTGTTTTCAAAAAAAAAAAAAACCTTAAAAATCGAATTCTAAGATTATTTTATAAATTCTACATTTTTGTAAATTTTATTTTTAAATTTAATGTTTTTTCTGTTTTGTATTTTCAAGTTCGCTGCTGCAGTCTTTTGTTTCGTCAAATGTGTTGCCTACTTTGAGGTAATCTTTTGCATAAACTGATATTTATTAAAAACAATTTTATATTTGTATATAAAAGCTTGATATGTTGTTGTTTAATGCAATTAATTTTTTAACTTCAATTTAAAATTTTAGGGCTTGATTTTGATAAGCAACCCTTTGAACAGAAATAAAAAAAATACATATGTTGTCCAGTTTTAGGCTAAATTTTGTTTAAATATAGTTTATTCATTTATAATTTGTATATTTCTGGATTAGGTTTAATATATTTTGTTTTCAATAGATTTAAAATTGCACTAAATATTGTGAATATAAAATCGTTAAATATTGGCATCAAAAATATATAAAAAATCTTAATATTACAAAAAAAAAAAACAAAAACCAATTCGATTAAAATTATTTTTTAATATATTTTGTTTTCATTATTTTAAAAATTGCTCTAATTCATTGTTAAGGTATTGCATAAAAAATCGTTCAATATTAAATATTTAAAAAATAATTTCTAAATATTAAAAAAAGCGAAAGAGTTAATTTTTAAAATATTTTATTAAATTCTACATTGTTTCAATTTTTTTTATTTTTTTTTTTAATTTTTTTTTTTTAATTTTTATTAAGGTTTGGCATGTTTTGTCAAAAGTGTTTCCTACTATGAGTTAATATTTTGCATATACTAATTTATTAGCAATTTTATATTTTTATATTAAAGCTAAATATTTAATGGAGTCAGTTTTAAGCTTCATTGTAGTAGGCACAATTGTGAACAAAAAAATGCGGCCTAACTGTAGAATTTCTTGTTTAATATATATTTTATTTTTCTAAACTAAGAGCCATATTCTGGCACGAGTCACAAATTAAAATCGGTCACAATAGTGCGCTTTCTCACAATTGTCACAATTTCGTATTCTGTCAATTTTATTTTCTATGTATATTGACGTAAAAGTCTGAATCAATTGTAATTTGTATCAATTGATAACAGTTGCCACTGCTCGCTAGAATAGGGCTGTAAAGTTCAATATTTTTGGTATTTAATGTTTTTAATTTTTTATGTTTTTATACCAAAATGTTTGCATTAAAAATCGTCAAAAATATGTTTTCAAAAATATTTTTAAGTTTTTGAGAATGTTATAAAATCGATAATATATATTTTTTTGAAATTCTGCATATTTTTAAAGCCTTTTATATGATTTTAAAGTTTTCAGCTTAAGTTTTTGAGTACTAAAGGTTTTGAATTTTCAAGTTCGTTGCTGCAGTCATTTGTTTGTTCAGTGATGTTTCCTAATTTCAGGCAATTTTATGAATAAAGTGAGTGTTTTTTTATGCAATTTATTATTTGTATATTAAAGGCCTATATTTTCTTATATTAAAAGCAATAAAAACTATATTTTTTAATGGCAACATCTTTGCATTATAAAATATTTAATACTGATTACAAAATATTTGAAATGTAAAATTTTGTTCCAACAAATTTTTATTATAATACAAATAAGTAAAAAAAAAAATAAATAAATAAAGAAATAAAATAAACAGTAATAGTTTTTTTTTTATAACAAAAATAAAATTCTTCCTTTTCAACACCATGCAAATTAAACAAATGAAATGAGTTGCTGCTTCTTGTGCGCTTTAACGAGTTTAACAGACGTCTGCTTGACCTTGGCAACTCACATGTTTTGTTGCCCAGAATTCTTTGAATGTGGCCATTGCAGATGACGTACCTTGTAGGACGTCTTCACAGTACGGCCTCCTGCGCGGCTAATAAACTTATAACCGAATCTATGCATGCAGCCGCCATTTACATTGCCTGGATGGTCGCAATAAAACATAAAAATTAAAAAAAAATCACCAGACCGATTTTGTTTTGGCCCTAATGCGCATCATAAAGTGGTAACAAGGCGTCACAAGTGCGCCGCCGGATACAACGTGGCACAGCGGAGAATTGGCAAAAATAGACAAAGCATTTCGCGTGTTGTACATTTTTATGCTTGCGCTGCATTTTTTGCACAAAAAAAAAAATCATATAAAAATATTTATGGCTTTTAAGCAGAACAACATTCAATCGTCATGGATTGAGTAAGAAAGCAGAGAGGGCAGCAGCACAGCAAGAGATTCTTTTAAAATCTGCATTTCGAATCATGAGAAAATTATTTTTTCTATTTTTTAACATTTATACTTCTTTGGATTTTGTTATGGTTTCACAACCACATTTTTATGAATTTTAATATTATTTATTTTCGCTTATAACTATTTCCATCTAAGGAACATTTCTGTAATAAAACTAAATTGTTTTATTAGTTTTTTCAGTTTGAATACAAACTTCTTCTGGATCCTCATATAATTCTAAATTCATTACATTACAATTCATTTTTATTTTCGATTTTTTCCCCATTAAAAAAAAAAAAAATAATTTTTGTTTCGATTTTTTTTTTCGGATAATTAAAAAAAAAAATCCTGTTATTTTTCAAATAAATTTTATTTTTAAATATTAGTTCAACACTATTCATCATATTGAATATTATATTCATAACTATTAAGGAAAAATTCATCAATATGACAATTGAAATTCATTGTATTGAATATATCGTTCTTCAATGTGATGTTCTATGGTATGAATAAGTTAATATATATAATGAATGCATTCATCAATATATCATTGAATGAATGGTGATATCATTTAATGAATCTGGTAGTTGGTTAAAAAATTCATAATATTTATGAATAAATTCATCCTATTGATGATTTTAATCTGTGTATGAAATAATAATATTTGGTAATATTTATTCTTTTTAAATCACAATTTTTATCAACGCAAACTTATCATTTCATAAATTCTCGAGCGAATGTAAAACAAAGAATACAAGAAATTCCAAAATTCGCGAATTAATACTAACAAATTAATGTATTTGATATATTCTACTAACTCTGATAATAGTCCAGATAAAATTGCACGCCACCCAGATAAAACAAGCAATTTAGGTGTAGAAATCATATATTTTAGGAAACTATTAAATCGTCAAAATTTCGCCACGGAAATGTAAAAAAACATGCGTGTTCCCTGCAACCGTGTGAAAACAAAATTGGTATCGAAGATGCAGAGAAAGATATGGTAGGTAATAGACATCTGCGCAAATATATTTGAAGCTCCTTCAGCGAAATATGCACTAGTGCACTCTACAGCATTGAGTGCATTTTGAAATGACAGTCTACAGTATTATAGTGAAGTCTCTCCAACAACTTCCCTTTACTTCACTGCAGTATTTGATTCATTGGTGTTAAGTAGTGTCAAGACATTTTTTTAATATTTCAATATTTAGAAAAAAAAAAACAAATGACACTACTGTTTGCAGTGAGAGAAATATTTTTGAAGTTCCCACTGCAAAATATACACTACTGCACACTACAGCATTGAGTGCATTTTGCAATGACAGTCGACAGTATTATAGTAAAGTCTCTCGAACGACTGCACTTCAGTGCACTACAGTATTATAGTCTACAGTATTATAGTGAAGTCTCTCCAACGACTTCCCTTCACTTCACTGCAGTATTTGATTCATTGGTGAAGTAGTGTCAAGATTTTGTTTTTAATATTTCAATATTTTGAAAAAAAAAATGACACTACTGTTTGCAGTGAGAGAAATATTTTTGAAGTTCCCACTGCAAAATATACACTACTGCACACTACAGCATTGAGTGCATTTTGCAATGACAGTCGACAGTATTATAGTAAAGTCTCTCGAACGACTTTACTCAGTGCAGTATTTGTTTCATTGGTGTTAAGTAGTGTCAAGACATTTTTTCATGTAACGAAGATTGAATACAACAAATCTGTCGCTAGGCGTTCGACGGCAGTAATGTTGTTTTCGATATTTGTGTGTTAATAAAAAAATACAACAAACAATATTTTTTCAAACAAAAAAAATTATCAGAAAAATGTTTGTTAGACAAAAACAAATATCGTCGAAAAGCAATATATCGAACAACAAAAAAAAATTGTTTTTGCAAAAAAAAAGTAAAGTAAGAACGATAAAAAATATAAAATGCACTGAGTACTCAGTGTCATAAGCAGTTCATTTCAGTTTTTGAGTTTTTATTGCACATTATTACATCATTACCTGCACTTAGACCCCAGCACTGCAACTACATCTTGTTTGTGTTTTGTTTTGACACTACTTGTGCAATGTTGTTTTGAGCAACACATTTATTTGATTTGCAAGCATAAAGTCGGCGACAGTACATGCCTTGAAAAAATATGAATGGCTTGAAGTGTGTTTCAAATGCATTTGTGCAGATGTCTAGTAGGCAATACATGTAGTAGCAAAATAGTACGCACAGGCAGGGAATGGTAGGCAAAGGGAATAGGACACATATATGTATCAATATACATAAATCTTCACCGATGTGAACATTTTTCATATTTCACAATAAAAGTTGGGGTAGCAAGACGACGGAAATAAGAATACTGGCACGAAATATAAAAAATCCTAGCCAATAAATTTAAATACTAAAAAAGTAAAAATTCATATTTCTGAAAAAAAACTTCCATACTGCTTATATACTAAAAGCATATAATAAAAGCGATAAAAACCTGGTATATTATAGTTTTTTCATTAATAAACTATAATATACAAATGATATATTCATTTTTTAATAAAATTATTCTTTAAAAATACCACATTTCACTGCAGTATTTGTTTCATTGGCGTTAAGTAGTGTCAAGACATTTTTTTCATGACATTCAATATTTTGAATAACAAAACCAAATGACACTACTGTCGCTGTAAATTCAACAAGTGCATAACAAGTATAAACAAATTTTTCTAATAATTTTTTATAAATTTTAATGAACCTCTTAAATACTCACAAAATTATCATAAAAAATAACCGCACATACAACAGCAAAAATTAATATTTATCACTGATCTAATGAAGAATGTAATGAGTGTGTCTGGTGGCGGCAGCTGTTGCTACCACAAAATGCTATTCTATTAACATACACGTTTTTTTTCATCACAATTTACAAATTGATTTTACACTTTTTCCACTTTTACTACTATTAGCGGATTTTCTTATTTTTTTATTTTTTAAATTATTTTTCTTTTACTTTTATTTCTTCTATTCATCTAATGCCATAAAATGTTCAAAGTCCATTAGATGCTGTCGTAAAATGCGCAGATTTAAGCATTTAATGTTGCTGCTGTTGTTGACATCGTCGTCTTAGTTATTGTAGTTCTTGCTGTTGCCGACCTCACAGAGCAGCAACAGCTCCTTGTTGCAGTTGGACACATCTCAGCAAGCTGCTGTATGTTGCTGCTACTGCATCGGCGACTGCTGTTGTCAAAACGCGCAGTTCTTGCTTTTAACTTGGTCAACTTTATGCGTTTTTTCTTCTGGTATTTTTTCGTTTTATTTGCAGTTTCAGTATGAAAAGCTACAGCAACAACTGACAGCACCTGCTGCTGTTGCTGCAGCTACTACTGTCGCCGCCTCGGGCGGACGACATACATGTTGCTGGGGCTGGGAAAATTATCTGCGTTGCGCATTGAAATGAAATTCATTGCAAAATGTTGTAGTTGTTCTTAATGTTGCTGTTGTTGCTACTCTTGTTGTTGTTGTTGCTGCTGTTGCAATTTATGCCGCTTACTGGCTAAATGCTGCCAATAGCTAAAGCGTTGTCAACCGAAAGTAACGTGAGATTTTAACGTAACTAAGACTGACGTTCTTTATAACAGTAAAAAGTGTGTTTAACGCATGACGGCGACAACAAGTTTTCATTGGCAACATGTTGACGATGGCTGTTTGTATATGGCTTGATTTTTGTGTTTTTTATGTATTATTATTTATTATTTTTTAATTTTAAATTTTTTTTATATATTTTATATATTATTTTTTATTTTCAATTATTTGTTGTTTATTTATAGTTCTTTTTATAAGATTTTATTATTTTTTAAAATTTGAATTATTTTTTTATTTTAAATTTTTTTTTTAATTTTTTGTTTTACATTTTTTTTTATGTTATTTTTATTTTTTTTTATTCTGACTTTTATTTTATTTTTTTAATAGATTTTTATATTTTTTACGGTATATTTTATTTTAATTTTTTTTCTTTCTTTTTTTAATTTTTAATTTTTGATTATTTTTAATTTTAATTTATTTTTTTTTATTTTATTTTTTATATGATATTTTTAATTTTTTTGTTTTAGTTTTACTTTTTTTATTTTTTAATTTGTTTTATTTTTTCATTTTTAATTTTTGATTGTTTTTATTTTAGTTAGGAAAGTTTTTTCATTTTTTTTTTTTATAATATTGTATTTTTTATATTTTATTCTATTTTTTTAATTATTTTTTAATTTTAAATTTTTTATATTTTTTCATTATTTTGTAATTGTATGGGATATTTGTTGTTTTTTATTTTTTATTATTTTTGAATTTGGAAAGGTTTTTTTTTATTTATTAGAAGTTTTTCTTTAATTTTTTTTTATATATTTTTTTACTTTGAAAAAAACGTCAATTACAACTCACGCGCTAGCTTCAAGCGTCAACAACAACTACACGACAGCAACATCAACATTTACCAGCAATTTCAACGCACATAAATGTTGCCGCTAATAACATTAATAGCCAGAACATTCAAGCGCTTTAAGTGCGAAATAAAAGAAAATTAAAAAATTGCTAACATTTTAAGAATAACTGAAACACATGTTTAATGCGTTTTTATTATAAACTTGATAAACAAAACTTTAATAAAAAAGCAGAAAATTTGGAAAATTTGTAGATAAAAATTTTAAATAATAAAAAAATAGATATTTAAATAAAATAAAATTAAAATTAACAAAAAAAAATTAACTAAATTTAAAATTAAATAGAATTTCAAATATTTTAATTAATTAAAAATAAAATATAAAAAAAGCTATTATAATAATTTTTTTTAATTGTTTTGTAAAATAATTTTATATTCATTCCATACCTCATAAAAATTATCAAATTATATAAATTTATGAAATAAAAAAATTAAAAATAAAATAAAAGAATAAAAAAAATTATATATAAAATTAAATATTTTGGTAAAATCGCATATTAGGAGACGCGTGTTGCTTGCGCAATATTTTCAAATTTTTATGGCGATTAAACATGCAATAATAACAAAAACAATGTGGACACAACAGCAACATATAAGCAAAACTACAGAAATATGGAAAAAACCTAAGATCATGAGCAACTGCAGCTGATGTTGATTAAGATGAAAATGATTTTGGTGCTAGCAATAATAACAACAACAGCAACAACAATAGCAGCAGCAGCAACAAATTGAATGAACGAACGCATGCGCGTTTTGAGTTCCATTGTCATTTATGCAAATTTGTAACGACGTCGATTTTGTTATTTGTTGTACTTGTTGTTGCTAAGATGTTGCTGGGATAATATTGTTGTTGTTGCTGCCGATATTGCTTGTAGCCCAACTAAATTGCATGAAGGTGGAGCAACAGCAGCACTAGAAGCAACAAGCAGTTCCCACCAACAGCCACGCAATTCAAAGGAAGCACTTGGTAAGGACACCGGGTAGAAGAAGCTGGATGAGGGCGAAAGTTACTGAAGAGGCAAAAAGAGGCTGATCTGATGCGCATGCAATCAAAACGCTGCAGGTGTGCGCGCTGTAGGGTGCCAGCAATTCAAATTTAATAAAAAGAAATATACAAAAAAAAAAAAAATATATATAATAAAAAGAAACAAAAAAAAAAATACATTAAGTATAGTTCAGAAAACAGAGGATAAAAAAAAATAAAATTAAAAAAACTAGAAATAATTTTAATATAAAATATAAAATATAAAATATAAAATATAAAATATAAAATATAAAATATAAAATATAAAATATAAAATATCAAATATAAAATATAAAATATAAAATATAAAATATAAAATATAAAATATAAAATATAAAATATAAAATATAAAATATAAAATATAAAATATAAAATATAAAATATAAAATATAAAATATAAAATATAAAATATAAAATATAAAATATAAAATATAAAATATAAAATATAAAATATAAAATATAAAATATAAAATATAAAATATAAAATATAAAATATAAAATATAAAATATAAAATATAAAATATAAAATATAAAATATAAAATATAAAATATAAAATATAAAATATAAAATATAAAATATAAAATATAAAATATAAAATATAAAATATAAAATATAAAATATAAAATATAAAATATAAAATATAAAATATAAAATATAAAATATAAAATATAAAATATAAAATATAAAATATAAAATATAAAATATAAAATATAAAATATAAAATATAAAATATAAAATATAAAATATAAAATATAAAATATAAAATATAAAATATAAAATATAAAATATAAAATATAAAATATAAAATATAAAATATAAAATATAAAATATAAAATATAAAATATAAAATATAAAATATAAAATATAAAATATAAAATATAAAATATAAAATATAAAATATAAAATATAAAATATAAAATATAAAATATAAAATATAAAATATAAAATATAAAATATAAAATATAAAATATAAAATATAAAATATAAAATATAAAATATAAAATATAAAATATAAAATATAAAATATAAAATATAAAATATAAAATATAAAATATAAAATATAAAATATAAAATATAAAATATAAAATATAAAATATAAAATATAAAATATAAAATATAAAATATAAAATATAAAATATAAAATATAAAATATAAAATATAAAATATAAAATATAAAATATAAAATATAAAATATAAAATATAAAATATAAAATATAAAATATAAAATATAAAATATAAAATATAAAATATAAAATATAAAATATAAAATATAAAATATAAAATATAAAATATAAAATATAAAATATAAAATATAAAATATAAAATATAAAATATAAAATATAAAATATAAAATATAAAATATAAAATATAAAATATAAAATATAAAATATAAAATATAAAATATAAAATATAAAATATAAAATATAAAATATAAAATATAAAATATAAAATATAAAATATAAAATATAAAATATAAAATATAAAATATAAAATATAAAATATAAAATATAAAATATAAAATATAAAATATAAAATATAAAATATAAAATATAAAATATAAAATATAAAATATAAAATATAAAATATAAAATATAAAATATAAAATATAAAATATAAAATATAAAATATAAAATATAAAATATAAAATATAAAATATAAAATATAAAATATAAAATATAAAATATAAAATATAAAATATAAAATATAAAATATAAAATATAAAATATAAAATATAAAATATAAAATATAAAATATAAAATATAAAATATAAAATATAAAATATAAAATATAAAATATAAAATATAAAATATAAAATATAAAATATAAAATATAAAATATAAAATATAAAATATAAAATATAAAATATAAAATATAAAATATAAAATATAAAATATAAAATATAAAATATAAAATATAAAATATAAAATATAAAATATAAAATATAAAATATAAAATATAAAATATAAAATATAAAATATAAAATATAAAATATAAAATATAAAATATAAAATATAAAATATAAAATATAAAATATAAAATATAAAATATAAAATATAAAATATAAAATATAAAATATAAAATATAAAATATAAAATATAAAATATAAAATATAAAATATAAAATATAAAATATAAAATATAAAATATAAAATATAAAATATAAAATATAAAATATAAAATATAAAATATAAAATATAAAATATAAAATTAAAGCAGGTCTGGGGTTTCTGCTGCGTAGGTTGACTGGGCTTCTCAGCACCATTTATAATAATAAAACGATTGTAGTTCTTTTTAAGAATTGTTGAAGAAAATTTATTGACAAATGAAAATTAAATATGTTGATAACTAAAACAATTTCCGTCCGGAATAATATCGGACTGGAATATTGTAAGTATGATAAAGTTATTTTAAAACTGAACACAATTTGAAAAATATCAAGGCTTTTTATACAATTTTTAAAAGATTGTTAAATAAAAACCTACTTGTATTATAATTTGAACAAAATAATTAAGTGTATAAACATAAAGTGTAAAATTAATAAATTGACCGAAATTGTTTCATTCTCCCCCTCTGATGTAGAAGTCGTCCCGACGAAACATCAGATACTAAGCATATTTCTTCGGACATCATGAATGATCGTTGCTGAACGTCGCCTAAGTTTCGATATGGGCAGAAAAGCATGCTAAGTTCCCAACGCCACGTTGAAGACATCTTCATTGGCAATGACGAAACTTGTTGAACCTTCATGATAGTATATCGTTCATCTCGCCTCGGGATGAACTTTGAGTCAGAGCAAGATAAAAGTCTTCGAGCATATTCGATTGAATGTTCATCAGGGCCCTCCCCCTGGAGTAAAACTTCTTCTAGTGCGTAACTACTGGCGTCGGTTTTGAGAATTATTGGCATGTTGTCTTCAGCTTGCTTTAGAATTAGTGTCGCAATAAACGCCAAATTTCTTGATGTAATTGACACCGTAGTTGTAATTATCCTCGCTGCCTCTGCCATAGAGGACGTTGCTGCCGTAGTTGACGTCACTGCCATAGACGACGTTGCTAACGTAGTTGACACTACAGCCTTAGAGGACCTTGCGAACGTAGTTGACGTCACAGCCGTTGAAGACGTTGCTGTTGTAGTTGTCGCCGCTGCCATAGAGAACGTGGCTGTCGGCGCTGCCGTAGAGGACGTTGCTGCCGTCGCTGCGGTAGAGGACGTTACTTTTGTAGTTGTCGCCGCTGCCATAGAGAACGTGGCTGTCGGCGCTGCCGTAGAGGACGTTGCTGTCGTCGCTGCCGTAGAGGACGTTACTCTTGTAGTTGACGTCGCTGACATGGAGGACGTTGCTGTCGTCGCTCCCGTAGAGGACGTTACTCTTGTAGTTGACGTCGCTACCATAGAGGACGTTGCTGTCGTCGCTGCCGTAGAGGACGTTGCTGTCGTCGCTGCCGTATAGGACGTTACTCTTGTAGTTGACGTCGCTGACATGGAGGACGTTGCTGTCGTCGCTGCCGTAGAGGACGTTACTCTTGTAGTTGACGTCGCTACCATAGAGGACGTTGCTCTCGTCACTGCCGTAGAGGACGTTGCTGTCGTCGCTGCCGTAGAGGACGTTACTCTTGTAGTTGACGTCGCTGACATGGAGGACGTTGCTGTCGTCGCTGCCGTAGAAGACGTTACTCTTGTAGTTGACGTCGCTACCATAGAGGACGTTGCTGTCGTCGCTCCCGTAGGATCCGTGAAAGCATAAGCATTGGTTTGAAAAATTCCCTCCATTTGGAGTTTTTGTACTTCAGATAAACCAAGACCATCGGAATCTTTTAAAAACTCAAATTCAATTGAGTATAACGGAATAAATGCATCATCGTCATCCGGTTCTCTCATTTTATTTGGTGGCGCAAATAATCTTGAATTTCTTGTTGGCGTTTCTGTTCCTACAGGTATAGCGTTACGAAAAATAGCCTGCACAGAATGTGGTGAATATGCGTTTCTTATACTTTCTCGATCTACTTTACGGGATTTGAAAGCTGGCCCGTAATTTAACTCGGGACACACTTCACACGAATCGATAACGGATTCCGGAGCTTCCTTATTTTCCATAAATTTTATGAAATGCGACATTTCATTGTACCTCTTGCTAGTAGGTGACTCCAGTGCAGTTGACACAATGTGTTCGCCTGCGATGTCCATAGCAAACGTATTTATATCGATTGGCTTGGTAAACTCGAATTTTCTTTTTGGCTCGTCTTCAAAGTACCAGCAGCGTTGTGCCATATTTAAGACGATACCACTTTGTTCCATAAAATCTGCGCCAATCAGAGTGCGATTCTTTGTCGCATTCGGAAGCGATATTAATCGGATCTTCCTGATTCGATTTCCAACTGTCACGTCGCATATTGTTGACATAACCATTTGCGTCGTCGTTGTACCATCTGCCAGAGTTATTTCTGCTTTGACGTCCTGGAAAATGCAGCCCTTGCTTGTCAAAATGCGTCGTAAATAGCAACGCTCGTTTTTGCACCGCTGTCAAAACACGCTTCACCCGTTAAACCGAACATCGTAATATGGACTGTTGGTATCGATCTACCAACGATGGTTGTTGACACAGTGTTAAATGCCAAATGCTGAGGACTTTCTTTAGTGTGTGTGCTGCACTTTGGACAGTTGGATCGATATACACCTGGCTCACCGCAACCGTAACAAGAAAATATAGGTCCTCGCTTGGGTTGTATCTTTTGAATCGCTTGAGATGATTGTGACTGTTGCTCTTTCTTCTTTTTAAAGCAAACATCAGCAGTGTGGCCACGAAGTCTACAAAAGGAGCACCTTGCGCTTTTATCGCCCTCACTTTTATCACCAAATTTGGTTGACGATACTTCTTTCGATTCAAGGAAAAATAACTCTGCATCTCTGCAGGACGCTATTAATTGTTCGAACGTCTCTACTGATTCACGACTAACGCGCTCTCGAATTTTTATTGATAAAAGGCCGTATATCATGTTGAGTTGTATTGTTTCGTTAATTTGTTCCTTAAGTTGCGAAAACTGGACGCGTTTCTTGCATATGAAACTGTCTGTCGGCTCTTGAATCTGCTGCTTATACTCGAATATGCTTTGGAAGATTCTCCAGTCTGGATTTGGTGGCGAAAAGGTGGTCCGTATAAGCTTTACAGCCTCTTCGAACGTACGCACCGATTCTTTTACACCGATCCACCAACTTGCCGCGTAGCCTTCCAAAAGCAGAGGCATGCCACGCACCGCATCGTCGTCAGATATGCGCTCTATATCTTTGTACACAGAAATCGCAGCTATGAATTCTTCCACTGCAGTCAGATCGCGCTGTCCTCGAAACCGCGCCGAGCATCTTGTGTATGAACCTGATTTAGCGCTATTTCCGCCAATTGCCGCCAAAATTTGTGTGAACTGTTCCGTCGAAAAACTTGCCATGATTTGTCCGTGTTCACTTGATAATGAATGTTCTACTTCCAGTGAGGAGGAATCCACCGAAGAGCGATTGTGTTCCACAGATGTAATTTCTTCAAAATTCTTAGCCCCACGTTGGGCGCCAATAAAGCAGGTCTGGGGTTTCTGCTGCGTAGGTTGACTGGGCTTCTCAGCACCATTTATAATAATAAAACGATTGTAGTTCTTTTTAAGAATTGTTGAAGAAAATTTATTGACAAATGAAAATTAAATATGTTGATAACTAAAACAATTTCCGTCCGGAATAATATCGGACTGGAATATTGTAAGTATGATAAAGTTATTTTAAAACTGAACACAATTTGAAAAATATCAAGGCTTTTTATACAATTTTTAAAAGATTGTTAAATAAAAACCTACTTGTATTATAATTTGAACAAAATAATTAAGTGTATAAACATAAAGTGTAAAATTAATAAATTGACCGAAATTGTTTCAAAATATAAAATATAAAATATAAAATATAAAATATAAAATATAAAATATAAAATATAAAATATAAAATATAAAATATAAAATATAAAATATAAAATATAAAATATAAAATATAAAATATAAAATATAAAATATAAAATATAAAATATAAAATATAAAATATAAAATATAAAATATAAAATATAAAATATAAAATATAAAATATAAAATATAAAATATAAAATATAAAATATAAAATATAAAATATAAAATATAAAATATAAAATATAAAATATAAAATATAAAATATAAAATATAAAATATAAAATATAAAATATAAAATATAAAATATAAAATATAAAATATAAAATATAAAATATAAAATATAAAATATAAAATATAAAATATAAAATATAAAATATAAAATATAAAATATAAAATATAAAATATAAAATATAAAATATAAAATATAAAATATAAAATATAAAATATAAAATATAAAATATAAAATATAAAATATAAAATATAAAATATAAAATATAAAATATAAAATATAAAATATAAAATATAAAATATAAAATATAAAATATAAAATATAAAATATAAAATATAAAATATAAAATATAAAATATAAAATATAAAATATAAAATATAAAATATAAAATATAAAATATAAAATATAAAATATAAAATATAAAATATAAAATATAAAATATAAAATATAAAATATAAAATATAAAATATAAAATATAAAATATAAAATATAAAATATAAAATATAAAATATAAAATATAAAATATAAAATATAAAATATAAAATATAAAATATAAAATATAAAATATAAAATATAAAATATAAAATATAAAATATAAAATATAAAATATAAAATATAAAATATAAAATATAAAATATAAAATATAAAATATAAAATATAAAATATAAAATATAAAATATATAAAAAATAATTTTAAAAAAGTTTCTAGGTTTAAATGTTGTTGCTGGTGGATATTGTTTTTGCTGCTGTGGACCCGCTTAATTATGATGGTTGCAACATCAAGCACATCATGTTTTATGATATCTGGCGGTGATTTATTATCATTTGATTTTAAAGAGGCAGCCACAGAGGTTGTGAGACAGACTGCAGCGAATACAGCAACATCTAGAAAAAAAGTACACCAACAGCAACAATAAATACCAGCAACAACAGAAACATATTTATAGCGACAACATTGCTGAGGAGGAATAAAAACAAAAGACCAAAATGACTAGGAATGGTCTAAAGATGAGGACGAAATGGGCAACATGTTGGCAATGATAATGATGCGGATTTTTAAGGTAAGGTTAGGTAAAGAGAAAAATGTTAAAGAAGAAAAAAAGGAAAAATAAGAGAAAACAAAAAAAAAAAGACGAAGTAAAAGAAGTAGAAAGTGGTATTAAGTTTGATGATGAACAACTGGTTTCACAAATTGTTCAAGAAGTAGGATAAATATGTACCTAAGGTTCAAGTTAAGCTGGTCCTGAACTATGACGAAGTTGCTGATGTTGGTCATAATCAGAGAGTTTCTGCATTTTGTGGACATCATGCGGTTGCAATGTGGCCGTTAAAAATGTTTTTAAGAAATTTTAATGCGCAGTTTTAACACGCTTATTATACGGATTGCTAGACTAGACTAACGAAGATAGATCGAAGACTGAGGTTGCTATATCTGTGATGATGATAGACTTTTAATGTCACGTCGCATGGTAGACATGTGGGCCGATTTTAATTAAGCATCATATACAGCTTTGAGGGGCATGATCACGTGAAGAAAATACGGAAAAATTTATAGAAAATGTTTATATCAAAAATATTATTAAATTTGTGAATTATGCATATCACCTATCGCATTCAACTCCAGTACTTAGTTTTTTTAATTGTTAATAAAGGATTTAAATATTTATATCATATACCATTTGATTTTAAAATTTTGAATTATAGTTTCGGTTTTATGGTTTGGGTTTTCACTGGTATCGATTTACGTTTCTGTATGAGTTCCAGATGTCTGAATTTAGAATTTTATTTTTTTGAGTGAGATAAGCTTGAAGAATATTATTAAAAATGAAATATAATATGAAACATAGAAAATGCGAAAAACAAAAATGCGAAAAACGACACAAATTACAGCCCACATTTGACACCCGCACGAGTCCTACACAAAAGTAAAAAATAAGAAAAATTAATTATCACCATCGCAAGAGTCGAGACTTGACACAGTCAGTCGCGCGTTCAATGTGCCAAAAGTCCATAAAGAGCCAATAAGTCAACGTCAGGCACGTAGTTGTCGGTGTCATCATCAACAGCAGCAGCAGCAACAGTAACAACCACGAGCAGCAACAAGTGGTTGGTGGCTTTGACTTTGGCAACAACTACAGCAGCTGCAACAGCTTCGTGTCGCGCCATCTTTGGGCAGATGCCCGAAAACCATGTAACGAACGACGTGAGTTGATGATATGCCTCGGATCTGGCTCTCATTGTCGTTGTTGTTGTCGTTATTGCATTTTAATAATAATTCATTTTGGTGGCAACGCTGTGCAATTTCCACAGAGTCACAAACAAGTGCAATAGCGATAAATTGCTGAGAAGCAGCAGAAGATTAAGAAGACGACACAGAATATGATTATGTCTGCCTATACGTCCCCCTGTTCTTTTTTCTTTCGAAGGGCACATCGATTTTTTTCTCAGACATGTCGCTGGTATCAGCAGCCGATTTGAACTCGAGGGCACGCTTTTGGCCCTTGCCATGGCATGTTGCTGGTCGGTCTTATGTTGCTGGTTGTGTCTGTTTGTTGCTTTAACTATTGCTGCTATGTTGCTGGCATCATGTGAAAAAGGCGCGGCTTAGAGGACACTTGGGCTCGTCTACTGATTGCTCAGATGAGTCGTCCGATCAATAGTTGATTTACTGTGTGATTTTATGATATTTATAGCTCTTTGAAATTTCTTATTCCTTTGTATAACATTTTTGGATTTATTTAAGTTATTTTGTGTTATAGTTTAAATTTTAACTTGAATTAAATGGTAAAATTACAGGTAAAGGTGAAGGTACTGGTAAAGGTGAATGTAAAGGTAAAGGTAAATGTAAAGGTAAAGGTAAAAGTAAAGGTAAAAGTAAAGGTAAAGGTAAAGGTAAAGGTAAAGGTAAAGGTAAAGGTAAAGGTAAAGGTAAAGGTAAAGTTAAAGTTAAAGTTAAAGTTAAAGTTAAAGGTAAAGGTAAAGGTAAAGGTAAAGGTAAAGGTAAAGGTAAAGGTAAAGGTAAAGGTAAAGGTAAAGGTAAAGGTAAAGGTAAAGGTAAAGGTAAAGGTAAAGGTAAAGGTAAAGGTAAAGGTAAAGGTAAAGGTAAAGGTAAAGGTAAAGGTAAAGGTAAAGGTAAAGGTAAAGGTAAAGGTAAAGGTAAAGGTAAAGGTAAAGGTAAAGGTAAAGGTAAAGGTAAAGGTAAAGGTAAAGGTAAAGGTAAAGGTAAAGGTAAAGGTAAAGGTAAAGGTAAAGGTAAAGGTAAAGGTAAAGGTAAAGGTAAAGGTAAAGGTAAAGGTAAAGGTAAAGGTAAAGGTAAAGGTAAAGGTAAAGGTAAAGGTAAAGGTAAAGGTAAAGGTAAAGGTAAAGGTAAAGGTAAAGGTAAAGGTAAAGGTAAAGGTAAAGGTAAAGGTAAAGGTAAAGGTAAAGGTAAAGGTAAAGGTAAAGGTAAAGGTAAAGGTAAAGGTAAAGGTAAAGGTAAAGGTAAAGGTAAAGGTAAAGGTAAAGGTAAAGGTAAAGGTAAAGGTAAAGGTAAAGGTAAAGGTAAAGGTAAAGGTAAAGGTAAAGGTAAAGGTAAAGGTAAAGGTAAAGGTAAAGGTAAAGGTAAAGGTAAAGGTAAAGGTAAAGGTAAAGGTAAAGGTAAAGGTAAAGGTAAAGGTAAAGGTAAAGGTAAAGGTAAAGGTAAAGGTAAAGGTAAAGGTAAAGGTAAAGGTAAAGGTAAAGGTAAAGGTAAAGGTAAAGGTAAAGGTAAAGGTAAAGGTAAAGGTAAAGGTAAAGGTAAAGGTAAAGGTAAAGGTAAAGGTAAAGGTAAAGGTAAAGGTAAAGGTAAAGGTAAAGGTAAAGGTAAAGGTAAAGGTAAAGGTAAAGGTAAAGGTAAAGGTAAAGGTAAAGGTAAAGGTAAAGGTAAAGGTAAAGGTAAAGGTAAAGGTAAAGGTAAAGGTAAAGGTAAAGGTAAAGGTAAAGGTAAAGGTAAAGGTAAAGGTAAAGGTAAAGGTAAAGGTAAAGGTAAAGATAAAGGTAAAGGTAAAGATAAAGATAAAGGTAAAGGTAAAGGTAAAGGTAAAGGTAAAGGTAAAGGTAAAGGTAAAGGTAAAGGTAAAAGTAAAGGTAAAGGTAAAGGTAAAGGTAAAGGTAAAGGTAAAGGTAAAGGTAAAGGTAAAGGTAAAGGTAAAGGTAAAGGTAAAGGTAAAGGTAAAGGTAAAGGTAAAGGTAAAGGTAAAGGTAAAGGTAAAGGTAAAGGTAAAGGTAAAGGTAAAGGTAAAGGTAAAGGTAAAGGTAAAGGTAAAGGTAAAGGTAAAGGTAAAGGTAAAGGTAAAGGTAAAGGTAAAGGTAAAGGTAAAGGTAAAGGTAAAGGTAAAGGTAAAGGTAAAGGTAAAGGTAAAGGTAAAGGTAAAGGTAAAGGTAAAGGTAAAGGTAAAGGTAAAGGTAAAGGTAAAGGTAAAGGTAAAGGTAAAGGTAAAGGTAAAGGTAAAGGTAAAGGTAAAGGTAAAGGTAAAGGTAAAGGTAAAGGTAAAGGTAAAGGTAAAGGTAAAGGTAAAGGTAAAGGTAAAAGTAAAGGTAAAGGTAAAGGTAAAGGTAAAGGTAAAGATAAATATAGACATTAAGATACAAATAAAGGTAAAGATAAAGATAAGGATAAATGTATAGTTAAAGGTAAAGGCAATACAAAAGAAGATGAAAATTAAACGAAATGGGTTTTAATTTACCATTTCATTTACTTTCTTTACCATTTCTATTTCATTCAATGTAATTTTTTTTACTTATTTTATTTTATTATAACTGATTTTTATTTTTTTTATTTAAATATTTTTAAAATATGAATTAAATGTCTACAAGCTCTCTTCAGCATAAACACACACTTTTATTTGTACATTTAATTTATTACTTTATTTATTTAACAGCGTTCCAGTCTAAGACACATAAACGCTTCGACTGTGACCGTCATCTGAGACGCATCAAAGTACAAGAGCAGCAACAACAAAAGCAACACCGACAATGGTGACAGCAACAGCAATGACAACAGCAACACACAATCATCAACGTCAACAACAAATATGCATTAAGTCCATAAATTGTTTTTCTGAAGCTCGCTCGTTCACTGAAGCTCGACACAAAACCGTTGCACGGCGTCACAATTCAAGACGCAAAAATCAACATAAGATTATAAAATTTAAAAAAAAAAATATATATATATATATATATATATATATTTATTTATTTATTTAAAAAAATTGAGTTTTTAGTGAAGAATAGTGAAAATTGTAATTTTTAGTAAAAAAAGTTGAAGTTATAGTGAAAAATGTAATTTTTAGTGAGAAATTGTACTTTAAGTAAAAATTTGAATTTTAGGTGAAAAAATAAATTTTTAGTGAAAAATTTAATTTTCAGTGAAAAATTTGAATTTTTAGTGGAAATTTGATTTTTTTTGTGAAAAATTGAATTTTTAATGAAAAATTGAATTTTTAGTGAAAAATTGAATTTTTCCCTAGTAGAAATTTTAGTAGGGCCATGGTCATGAAGTGATCATGTCATTATTTGAGATGATCGGGATATGACGAGGCCCATAATGTCCTTGTAACGCAGTGTCTTGACCATGTATTGACCTCAGGCCATGATCATGTACTGATCGGGCAGTTCCCCATTTTAATATTTACCCGACAATTGCGTTGTCTGAGCCCGAGCATAATAGGGTTTCTCTCATTAATCTCGATCATTGATTGATGCTAATTTCGTTATGAGGAACAAATAATGTAGCTATGATCGAGAACATTGACTGTTTAGATAATGTAAACCCTGCTATGGTAAGCATGATAAGGGCATGCAAAGGCAATGATCATATTTTCTCTAATAGGGCTTACCCAACGAAAACCCGATCATTTCCCGATGGCGCATCGGGTAAATTTCTACTAGGGTTAGTGAAAAATTGAATTTTTAGTGAAAAATTGAATTTTTAGTGAAAAATTGAATTTTTAGTGAAAAATTGAATTTTTAGTGAAAAATTGAATTTTTAGTGAAAAATTGAATTTTTAGTGAAAAATTGAATTTTTAGTGAAAAATTGAATTTTTAGTGAAAAATTGAATTTTTTTTTAGTGAAAATTTGAATTTTTTTTTTGTGAAAAATTGAATTTTTTTTTAGTGAAAAATTGATTTTTTTTTTAGTGAAAAATTGAATTTTTAGTTAAAAATTGAATTTTAAGTGATCGAGTGATTTCGATTCAACAATTGAATTTTTAGGGAGCCACTGATTTTTTTTTTCAGTGAAAAATTGAATTTATAGTGATAAACGTGAATTTTCAGTGATAAATAGTATTTTAAGTAAAATTATTACACACAAAGTTCTCATGTTCAAGAGTAACATAATATCAATGATGACAATAAAGATACAGTTAAGCTAACAATAACAGAGAAACTAGTTTAAGAGAAACATTTCTTAGTTTGTCTGCATTAAAAACCTCATTAATTCAATGGCAACACTTTCAATTGTTCCAATGCAGTCAAGAAAAGCGCAAGAACATGAACAAATACAAAGTTATTTTTAGCCATGAAAGCTGATATATTTCTAAATGCAAATAGATACCTATTTATATAACAAAAAATAAAAATAAATTTAAAATAAAAAAGTTTTGAAATTAAATATAAAATAAAAACAATATGAAAAAAATAGTGCCCTACGTTGCATCATAAATAATGTCAACTTAAATTAAATTTATACAGTTTTTATCTTATTACCGAGTTTCAAACAAGTCAAAAGGTAACAAAAATTCACATTGTTCTGAGAACAATTCGTCATTCATTTGAAGCGGTCATAAATCCCGAAATCACTGCAGCAAATCTATTGTTATTGATGTGGTTTTTGTTGCTGCTATTCGAGATTTTGTTGCTTTTCGGTTGCTGCAACTGCTACTAATGGCTGTTGCTGTCTAACGATCGCATAGCGCACCGTCGAACATCGGCAATGCTCATTGAATGGCTTGGAAATATTTTAGAAATGCGCAGAAATGTCTGAGAAAGCTTTGAGAAATAATAGAAGGAAAAAAAATAATAAAATAAAATATAGAAAATAAATTCAGCGAAAAATTTGCAGTTGCCAGAAGATCAAAAGCAACTAAACTAAAGCGCCGACAAAGCGTCAAACAATGGGTAACACTTGGAAGCGCATCAAGCATTGCACGAATTTTTAGAGTGTGAAATGCGATAAAATGCGCTTTATCAATGCAATGAGAGCTGGGAAAATAATATTTAAATATTTATATTTAAACCATTTTAATGTACAAAAGAAAATTCAACAAACAGAAAAATCCTCCTTAGGCATAGGGTTGGAAGAATAAAAAAGTTAGTTGTACCAACTAACGCCATTCGGTAAATTCGAAATGTCTTCAAATTTGTTGGCGAATATGCCATATTAGCATATACACATGAAATATTAGTCTATACATAGTTCCAATGGTTCTAAATCTATACTAACTTGTTGTTAAAAAGTTCGAAATTGGTATACGTCTTTTAATAAATTTTCGAGCGATTTTTCAAAAGGGCTTAATTCGGACTTGTTGAAAAATGTTCGGATAAAGTGGAAATCTTCAAAATTTTTACCAAAATGCTACTTTAGCAGGAAAAAATAAAAATTTAAATTCATAAGTTGAGTTAGGAAAATCAAAAAGAAAATTGTGCATATTCTGAGTGATAATTGAACGAAGGTATAGCTGCTCTGGTTGTCAAGTTCGCACATTTCAAGTTTGCAGATATTGAGTTCAGTTCACTGAAATGGTGTACACATTTTTTCTTCTTCTTCTGATGAAGTCAAAAAATATTTATCTTTTTATACCCTACACTAAGAGTGAAAGGGTATATTCAGTTTGGTACGCCGTTTGTAACACCCAGAAGGAAACATCTCCGGTATGGAAAAGTATATATATTCTTGATCAGCATGACCTCCTGAGTCGATTTAGCGATGTCCGTCTGTCTGTCTGTCCGTCTGACTGTCCGTCTGTCTGTCTGTCTGTCTGTTGAAATCCCTACTACTTTTAAAATTGAAGAGCTAGATAAATGAAACTTATAACTTAGATTACTAATATAGCTACGCTGTATGTGCGAAGATCGGTCCATTGTGACCTATGATCCGACCACTTATGTTCAAATACCTCATATAAAATGTACATAAAAAGATCAGTTTTTATGTATACGTGCTTAGGTAAACTTTTTTGGTCAAATATACATTGATATCATGCTCAAATACATGATAATAATGTTTTCCGGCGAAAAGACTTGTGGTTCACAAAAAAAAAATTGAAATTCGGTACACCTACCCATTTGTAAATATGGGTATCAAATGAATGGAAATTCTTCAGCGATTGAATGTTTGTAGTTATTTTCAGGATTCGTATACCCTGGTGACCTATATATCACTTTGAATGGTAACCACACATATGTGTAGGGTATTTATAGTCGGCTTAGACCGACTATAATTTTGATAATCCTAACTATCTAATTACACCTACTTTAAAATTTCCCATGTGATCTAACCTTCCCTAACCTGGTTTTTTATCTAATTAAATAATATAACTAAAGGGTTATATTATAAATTTATACAAAATTTTGAAACATACCTAAATTCTTTATTAAGTTTTTATCTAATTATATAATATATCTAAAAGGTTTTTCAACAGGGACGCTACAAAAGTAGAGCGACATGGACAGCAAACGACGCCATATTTCTCTCTTTTGACATTTCTCTTCAGTAAGGTTTGCCATTTCATGATGGAAAAATGTACGAGCCAACAACGAGTCGAAATTATTAAAATTTACTACCGAAATTCGAATTTGTATATATTTCCATCATGAAATGACAAACATTACTGAAGAGAAATGTCAAAAGAGCGGCAAGAAATATGGCGTCGTTTGCTGTCGCTCTACTTTTGTAGCGGCCCTGTTGAAAAACCCTTTATTTCACTAATATTTTTCACCCTGCCAACAACGATTCGAAATTATTAAAATTTACTACCGAAATTCAAATTCGTATATCTTTCCATCATGAAAGGGCAAACCTTACTGAAGAGAAATGTCAAAAGAGCGGCAAGAAATATGGCGTCGTTTGCTGTCCCTGTCGCTCTACTTTTGTAGCGTTCCTGTTGAAAAACCCTTTATTTCACTAATATTTTCACCATTGCATGTGTGCATTATAATTACTTGGAAGACATACAGTATTTATATCAATACCGTATCGAAAAACAGTCTACGAATTTTAGACGCATTAGTTGCAATGCGTAAATAAGTATCGTGACTATGGCGCCACCTAGTGCCTGCTCGCTTCACTAGTGACATGTTTCGCATGGACACGATCCGTCTCATGCAGACCTTTAAATCTGGTCTTCAAGATCCTGTCTTTAGTTGGTATCAATGGAACCGGTCACGTGATATGTAGTTTTAGAGCAATTGGCATCTTTTTCCCGCAGGGAAGGATCAGTATCAACATTTGACTCATAATGAATTCATATATCAGGATTACGATGGTATATAGTATAGATTTTAATAAAAAAATGCTTTTGTACCAATAAAGAGTTTCAAGAGGTATCAAAAACTGACAAACCATAGAATCTCAATATGATAGATGTAATTTTTTTTAATATTACGGTTTAAAAACATATTTATTAAGAGTTTAAAACGTACTTATAGAATAAGCCGCGTAATATAAATAATTTAAATTCACATTTCTACAATACACAATTAAGACGATTTTCAACAACTATTAAACATTTAATATTAATTTAAACATGCCCCACAAGCATTTAAATATTTAACAATTATTAAAATAATTAAAATACAGCAATCGTTTAATTTCACAACTTCATTAGTAATACTTGTTAAAAATTAATTTTGATTAGCAATATTTCTTAATTGAAAACACGAATACATTTTAAAATATTATTTTATGAAGCAGCCCAAGGAGTTGTGGCTAAGAATAGCTGCTGACGACACGTGTCGCATATGTTGGCAGCCAATTAATGAGGCAAATACGTAGTAGGTACTAAATGCATGACATCATTAGGGGCATCAGTAAAGCATCACTCTAAAACATCTTCAAATGAACAACATACTAAGGTGATGCATAAGGTTTTTCATTGTTAAGTAGTTGGTGTTGCTACTGCTGACATTGATGCTGTTCTAACATTGAGTTGGCGTTGCTGCTGTTGCACATGTTGCTTGCTTTGATAGCAGAAACCCTTTAAATTCATCTGTTGTTGTTATTGCTATTCAAACATGCAATATAATTGCTGACGTTTAATAGATTTATTAAAAGTTTTACTTTTATTTGCATTTTACATATATTTTTTAATATTTTTATTAAATACTTGAATTAAAAACTATTTTAAGATTTGCATCTAGCATTCGTATAGGTGCTAAACAAGCTACTTAGTTAGTTATTGCTTTCGAAGCAACAGCAGCTAATTACTTAAGTTATTTGAATTATTCAACAGACCCTTTGGCTGCAAACGTAAATAACGTGTATTAAATATCTATCGATTTCATGTATGAATAATTTGAAACATGTTGCCAATTGTATTACGCAAAAATCTAATTGTTTAAAGTGTGCTAAAAGCCATATTGTTTGTGCAACCCCATTAAATTGCATCAAATATATGTAATTGTCTGAAATGAAATTGCATGTTTACACAGTTGGGGGCGGCGTTAACACCGAGTGACTGACTAGATGCAATGTTTAGTTAGTTTCATTTAAATGTTTAATTTTAGTTTATACCTGGTGTATTTCGCAATAGACTAGAAATTGAATTAAGTTGAATAAACTCCGAAGCAATTGGAGTTGCTACAAAAATAAAATTGAAAATGAGTGAAAATGTTGGGAATTTTATTATTTTAATAGGAGATCACCTTTACATTTAAAATCTATAGACAAATTTTCATACAGAGTCTTTGACAGTATATTGTACACAGTGAAAATTATTCAGAAGTGTTTCAATGTGATACACAGAAACAATTGTGCATAAATATTATGTATAGCGAACATAAAAATATTGTTCATAATATTTATGTATAAATTAATAATAATAATAATAGTTTAGCACTACAGTCCTATAAGATTTTATGCCGAGCTCTCTCACCATTTTGAGCTGTGCGTGTTATATTTGTACTCAAAGTGGTGGGACCTACAGTTTATTGCCGAATCCGAACGGCGGGTGAGAGCTTTTCATAGGCAATGTTTTACTCTCGTAGGTTTGCCATTTACTGCCGAGAGGTAGCGCGGTATAGAAAAATGTTTCTATGAAAAGATATTGTTAGCCCCAGCCCAGACTTGATCCGGGGACCTTTCGGCTCGCAGTCCAAAGCACTAACCACTGAGCTACCGCTGTAAAACCTTATGTATAAATTAATATTTATGTTTAAATTAATATTTATGAATTGTACATAGTAATGCTGAATCGAACTAAATTAAAAACATTGATTTAACAACCAGATACATATATTTTAAGTATGGATAATATACATACAAACTGTCTGATTTGGGGGTTGTCAATGACTTGTAGAGTTGGTTTGTGTATAAGGAATATGTGGTTTTGGAACAAACTATATAATCGAATATTCAAATATCGATATTCGATATAAAATCGAAAATAGTTGAAATCAAATATACAAATGTATACAATTCGTTGGTTTTTTTCGTAAACATGTTGATTCAAACACAAATAACATTGATTGTGTACATAAAATGTATGAAAAGATGTTCATAAAATATGGATTTATTACATTAATACAATGAAATTGGTCCTTGGTTGAGGAACTCTACAAAATACATTAAGTAAATGTACAAATACTTAAATGCTAAGAAAATGTTTTTTTGTGTATGTACTAGAAGAGGTTCTTTTATAATGAGATTTCCATTTTTATATGATTCCGTAGAAGCACTGAAATAAGATAATATTGCTGAATAAATACTGAAAAATATTTTGAAAAAACAAAAAAGCCAGGGTTTCGAAACTCTATGCAAAAAAAATCCTTGAACAAACCTTATTGAAATATAAAATTCAACAGTGCTAAGCCCTTTAAATTTATTAAAAAATACAATAAAATGCCAAAATTTTATTTAAAAAAAAAATAAAGGTCCATTATCCAGAAATAGATGCCAATTCTAGTTTCAAAATATGTTTCGAAAATACCCCACTTTTAATATTTCCATAAAAAAAAAAACAAAATATATAAACAATATATATAAACAAAATATATAAACAATATATATAAACAATAATATATAAACAATATATTCTGGAATAAATTCTAGAGTATAGGACTGGTTCTAGTTTCGCAGGAAAATATCAAACAAAAAATGATCGTCGATAATGTAGGAATAGGTGCTACACGATTTAAAATGGCAGAAAAGATGAATTGAAATTCTGATATATGTGACTATGTGATATTTGATTAATTTATAGACAATATTTTTATATTATGGCTTTAAAGAAATGAAAATGTAATGAACATTTTATCATATCTTCAGAAATAACAGAGACTGAGACTCATTCATCCTATACACTGCTAGAAAAGATTTATTTGAATATGTTTGAATGTAATTAAAAAGTAATACGAAATGACCATACATGTATTAGGAATGAAGTGTAATTAAATTATAATAGAAATTGAATTTAGTTTTGTTCACGTGTAAACATTATTATATTGTCCAGCAGAATCTGTCAAATTTACCAAAAATATGTTACAATACCAACATAAAATTTTAATTGCATTTGAATAAAGTATTTCTTGGCAATTTACTTAGTTAAAACTATGTTTCGAAACACAGAAAATGCTAATCAAATCTAAATACAACGTATGTTCGTAACGCTCGTCTTAATTGGATTTAAATAAATGTATTCTTGCAACATTCTTCTTGTATACAAAGTTGTCACTCGGTGATCGGCATTTTCTGCGTACGTGTCTTTTGTTGTTCGTTTTCGTGTCGGTAATAATTTTTTTATTTGAAATTTAAATAAATATACAAATTGTGTTACAAAAAGTACAAATAGTAACAGAGTATAATATAGTTCAGTATATAATTTCTAAAACTAATGTGAAAAAACCACAAATAAAAATCTGAGTTTCGATTTTCAAACAGAATTTGTCATGTTTTTTACAAAAGCCTCCGTGCATTCCTTGCCTACGCTATGTGCTGTACTGAGATCAACTGTAACTGTACCATATATAAAGCGAGCCTGGATCGTCTGGTTTAGCGTCTGCTGGTGCAATTGTGCATTCATTGATGCTGTCACTTGTACTTGCAGTTTTAAACGAATTATTTATTTATGCAATTAAAAATTTGTATATGAATTCAATTATTATAAATTCCCACTGTGCATGTTTAAAGATTTTTAATAAAAATTAATAAAAAAAACAACATATTATTTTTATTTTATTTTCAGGATTTCTTTCCAAAAATATTTAAATTTGTTTCTATGCAAACATACTACTTTTTGAACTGAAACAACTGATATGTTTCACTGGAAACATATTTATATTCAGGTCGTTCAAAATCATGTTTTATTTTGAACATATTTATGTTTCGGTTCAAATATTTATTTTATTTTGATGTAGTAATTATTATGTTTCCATACTCCATTTTAAGAGGCAACATTAAAATGTTTCCGGGATATTATAATGTAAGTCAGAGCTCATTACAACACTGTTCAAGTCTCAATACAACCCTGTTTACAAATGATTTATCAGTCAATTATATATTATGTTTACATAAAATTCCAAACATACATGTTAATGACTGCAAAATTATGTTTGGGAGAGCCTTTTTTTGCAGCGTGTACATATAATAAATTTCTTTGTTGGTTGGTCCGTTTGTTGGTTTGTTAGTTTCGCTTCTCCGTCTAAACGGCAGATCCGATTTTCTTGAAATTTTTACCACAGATGCGGTTTGGTCTGGAAGGAATGATAGGCTACATATGGGCGGGATTGGACAAAGAGCCACCTCCCATACTTTCAATACGATATAACTCGGCACTTTCACCAGCTCCAAAAAAAAAAAAAACTCAAATACTAAAAAAAAAAAATTAAAAGCAAAAGCACAAAACAAAGGCAATAATATAAAACTAAAATCCAGACTAAAGAAAAAACAAAAAAGGAAAGATAAAGAAAAACAAACTCACCATTATAAAATTCACCACACTAAAACTCACCACACTAAAACCCACCACACTAAAACTCACTACACTAAAACACACCACACTAAAATTCACCAAACTACAACTCACCACATTAAAAATCACCACACTAAAATTCACCACATAAAAATTCATCACACTAAAATTCACCACACTAAAACTCACTGAAATTCACTAAACTAAAACTTACTACAATAAAATTAACTACATAAAAATTCACCACAATTAAACTCACCACAATAAAATCCACCACACTAAAACTCACCATACTAAAAATTCACCACACTGAAACTCACCACACTAAAACTCACCACACAAAAATTCACCACACCAAAACTCATCACACTAAAACTTCTACTGTTAAAAACTCTACGGTAAAGAATTCTACCGAGAACAATTTTACCGGAATGAATTCTACGAGAAGAATTCTATGGGGATGCGCCGTCTGAGAAAGAATTGTCTTTTAGAAAAGTTGTTTTGACGGAGAATTATTATTTGGTTACTATATTTATAAAAACTTCCACAGCAAAGTACGGGCCCCTGATATAAATAATATAAATGTTTTTTTATATTAATAAAATCGCTCCATATCTTTGAATTCACAAAATCTTGGCACGAGTCGTGCACGGGCCCAGCTAGTATATAATAGTTATCAACATATGCTAAAATATTAAAAACGTTTTTGTTGGATGCGATTTCAAACATATTACTACATCAAAAATATCCATAGATATTACAGTTTCTGTGGATACTTTCACGTATGAGCTGCTGAGACTCACTTCTTTTTTGAAGTTGGAGTATTAGGCATAAAACAGTTCAAAACTAAATAAAAATATGGATCGAAATGAATTCTACTATATTCCGATGAACCATAGCGAAAAATTACCTTATTAGGGTAGAAATTATCTTTATCTGAACTTGGTGGTGATCGGGATAAGGGAAATATTCAATAAATTCCTCCCGGTAAAGAATTATTTCTAGTAGGGAAACTAACAAACTTTATTTTTTTAATACGGAATTCAATAGTAGAAATTATTTTGGGGCCTTTGTAGTTTTACCTTATCACAACACCAATAGTCGTCACATGATCAGGTTATGATCACAATTAACCCAATTAGGTGCATGTCGACTAAGGATAGAAACCCTTTTTGTTTGTTACTTAATTAATTTTGTTTTTGATTAATTATGGATATTTTTTGGATTGAAATATCGATAGTACAATTTCGGACACTTCACTAGTTTTAAATTTTAATACATTGTGTATTTTATATACTAATATGGATGAAAATGGTACCAAACAAAGCGTAATTTAAAAATCTTTTATCAACAACTAAATTGTTGTACAAAACACCTCAATTTTATGAATTTATGAATTTAAATATAAAGCAAAACTGTTGTTTTACACTGAAATTATTTTAAAACATTTGATTTAAAAAAAAACAGAGATTTATAAAGATAAAAATTAGAATTCCTCTTCGAATTTTTGCAAATTCTTCATTTAAATATTTTTTAAACCCTGTTCTATAACTATCGTCTCTGTCTTCATGTGTCAGTCTCTATAAAAATAACTCTCTGTAAAAGTTTGTCTGTCCTTTTATCTGTTTATCTGGGGATGTCAGTTGGAATTTCTGTGCAAATATCCATCCATCTATGTGTTTATGGTGTGCAACACGCCTTGTGTCCACTTGGCAATTTCATGTTGCCACACACAACAAATACACAGTACAACCCATAGTCATAGACCAGAGTCGCGAGTCTATAGAACTCTAGAAAATGTTGGTCCAAATTATAATAATTATAAACAAACGTTCTGCAGTCGACAGTCGACAGACTCAATGTGCAATGCACCGTCTATAGTACTTTTCTGTAACATGTTTGTGGCAGCAAAGATTGCCTGTGCTGCATGCAGCCCTAAATTCGTGCTATTTTAAGTTTTGATTGAAGGTTTGCTTGGGTACACCATCATGGTCACAGTCATGTCCAGCTGTTGGTGTTAGAATCAATTCATCAAATAGAAATTGCCACGCAACGTGACTCGATGTCCACGCGAGACGTGACTCAGATGTTGATGTGGAAATTCTGAAAATTGTAGGGAGTCTGTTGATAATGCAGACGAATGATGCTAGAATGTGGTATAAATATGAAAAAAAAGGAAAAAAATAAAACTTCCTGTAACAAATTAATTAAAAAATACTTTATTTTACAGGGAATTTTTTCGCCAGTTCTTGTCTGCAGTCTTTTGTTTTTCAATTTTGTATTCTCGCCGAAACTCGTATTAAACTGTATTACGCAATGTTTCTCTTATATTATGCAATATATAAAGAGGTTTTTTTTTTAAATAAATATAACAGCAAAAAATAATAAAAATAAACTGTAGTAAATTTGTGATTTTATTACCTGGCATAAATTAATTTTGCGAAAGCCGTTTCGTCGCACTGCCCAAAAAGCAGTACATGCAAGCATCTTTTTGCAAGTTTCCAAATTTAAATTTAAATTCAAATTTTAATAAGAAATAATAATGCGCAATTAATCAGCAGCGCTGGTGCATGGCACTTATTAATAGGCAGCAAAGGGTTTCCGAAGACGCTGTGATGTGCTTTAAAAGTGCTGCAAAAGGTTCCTAAGGCTATAAAAGGCTCGAATTGCGGCTGCTGACACTTGCAACACCAAAAGGCTTTGATAAAAGCGTAAATTATGCGTTGGAGCAAGTGCTAAAAAAAATAATAAAAAAAATATATATAAAAAAGAAAGATTTAGCACGGAACAAGAGTTGGGAATTTTATCTTAATGCTGTATTTACTATTTCTGGAATTAATAAAAAAATGATAAATACGAAAGATGTAAAAAAAAACATTTAAAATATTCAAAATATTTTTAAAATTTTTTTTATATATTTCAAGAAGCCAAAATAACGATTTAAATTATAAAATTGTGATATGGATGGATGTACAGAACAAAATTGGATGGATGCACAGAACAATAACTGACAATACTAAAGCAACTGGTTGATTATTTTATATCTAAATAAATACTAAAAACGTATTCGCTTAAAATTTATAAAATACAACTTTATTTGGATACTTTTTATTGTAAACTTGCTGAAAAAAACGATGAAATGGAACACTAAGAAGAAAAGTTGGCTTTGCATTATCACATTAGCACACTGTACACCAAACAGTGAAATAAATTTAATTTTTGCTGAAACTTATTAACAACATTAGTACAAATTTATATAATAGCTGTTGCCGCGACGCGCCGGTGGTGTGTGTAAACTCTTATTTTGGTGTGTGTATTCGCTAATATTGATGTGAATATTCGCTTAAAGCCGATACGAATTTAATTGTATTGATTAAATATTTAATCATATTAATTAATAAATTAATTGAACAAAAAATAAAGGATATTGACACACCCTGTGAAGAAAATATATTTTTTTATTTGTTCCTTATTTTATTATATATTGAGGGCTTATAATCAGTACCGCCTATCTACAATTTTTACGAAAATGAGTTTCAGAAATCTTAACTGATCATCGCTACATCTATGATATTAATTTAGACCCAAAAAATATGTCCTTTACTATTATATTTTCATTATAATAATTTGTCTATCTACATGAATGATTTTTTTATCTACACACAATTTTTTATTAAAAGTTTATAATGACTATAAATAGGCGTTGCAGGTATGGAGAAGTATATATATTCTTCTTAAACGTAATTTTATGAGGCAATTTCGTCATGTCTAACTCACAAAGAAACGAATCAATTTGTAAGAAAAAGGATATGAAATCTATTTAAAAACATTGAAATCGGTTTACGAAGAATGACATCACATTTTCCCAATGAATATACAATATTATAGTATAGTATATAGCCATAGGAGCTACTGTTATATATTTGTTTTGTATTATAATAGTTGTGGTTCGAAGTTTGAACCACGTTCATACGTAACTAATAGAGATAGATATATTATATAAAACTGTACAATGGCTGTAAAACTGGGTAGTATCTGTAAAACTGTGCAATGGCTGTTAAACTGTGTAGAATCTGTAAAACTGTAGTGTCTTTAAAACTGTGTAGTTTGTGAAGTCGCTTGGTGTCTATGCTATAAATACATATTCACCAATCCATAGCATATACACCAATCCATAGGCGATTTGATTAAATAATTGGTATATCCAATTAATCATATTAAAAGCATTATTGTTGCTATATTTACATTCAATATTTTTTACTGTGTACATATGTGTGTTTCCATTAGATGGCAGAATGGGATTTAACAAATTTAATATATTTTTTTTAAACCAAATTTTTATAAAGTTTTATCAAAATTTATGAATTACAACCCAGTTTCAAAATAACCCAATTTCTAAATAATATCAAAAATTTACCAATTTGTCATAATTTGTAAATTTTACTAATTGCAGAAAACTTTCTTTTTATACTAAATTTACCAATGTTTAAAATCTATATTAATAAATTTTCAAAATTGTTCATAATTTTCAGAATTTTAGAAATTTTTACAATACGTGTATATATTTTTTTTAAATATACCTTGATTTTATCAAAATTATTTGAATTATACCAAAAAAAAGGGACAAATTTGAAAATAATGTCCCATAGTTAAAAAATGTTAACCAAATTTTGCAAAATCTCCCATAGTCTATAATATTTCAAAATTTATACATGCCATCGATTTTAGAAAACTTTCAGATTTAATAAATTTCTATATTAGAATTTTTTCTTTTATATAAATGTTGTGCAGTACTTAAGATTATGTCATGTAGCGGCCTCTATGCACGCAATACCGCCGCACGTTTCAACGGACATGCAATATGCTGCCTGTCGGCCGACTACCGATCAACGTCCTGCATTTGGCCGCATGCGTGTAATAAACACCGCGGGGCAGTCGTAAATAAATTGTTCAATAAAATGATAAATTCGTGTCTCGTTGTATGTGTTGCATGTTGCAACGAAAGAACATCAACCGCAGGAGCAAGCAGCCTCATCACCAGCAACAGGTCGTCGGCTGCTGCTCAACTCTCATTGAGCCACAAATTTAAGGCGGTCATAAAAGTTATTAATTTGCGCCAAATACGTTAAGAATTGCGTGGTCCAAACAACAACAAAATCGCTGTCAATATTTTACAACTTCTGTGGTAACGAGGAAGCAACAGCTAAGGGGAGGATGCCTCCAAACGGTCCTGGTAAACATACCAAAAAACTGTCAGAAGTAGTAACAAATTCAAGAAACGTACACAATATATATTTGGAAAAGTTTTAACAGCCTCATAAATAACTTTTACTTTTTTAACTTTGCATAAAATTATAACAATATTTCTATGCCACCAATTAGTATGTGTAGCAGTTAAAATGTTTTATGCAAATTGGCTGATTTTTAGTAGGAGCATAAATAAAAAATCGATTTTTGCATAACTTTCATGTGGTGAACTTAATTTTCTAACCTAAACAACATAAATCAATTGGTATTAAGATAACAAATTTTATTATGCGTGTATTGTTCAAATGTTTTGAAAAATATGCAAATTTATAAAAATCAATTTTATGCAGAAGCATCGTGCGAAAAAGATTAGAGCGGAACAAACGGTAGAATGTGGACAAAAGGGTATCAGTTTATGCTAAATTTAAATTTACGTTAATTTAATAATGGATTTTATAAAAAGGCGTTCGGGGATTTATGCGCTTAATGCAATCTAAATAGCATGATATAAATTATTAGAAATGGAGGTTTTTAACCTCCATGACTCAAACAAAAATTAAAAATATATTATTAAAAAACAAGCAGTTAAAAATCAGAAGTGCCTTACCCTAGTAGAAATTGTAATAAGGTCATGACAAGGAACTGATCATGAAATTTTTTTCCTTGTCATAACACGATCAGTTACATGACGAACATGATCTGGACATGATCATGTCTACTCTCTAATAGGGTAAATTTCTACTAGGGTACGTGATTTTAGATTCTGAATTTCAAAATAGTTAAAATGTAATGGAAGGTGTATATATAATTTCGAATAATCAAATTAAAATTTCAAACAACAAATTTAAATCTTAATTGAATTCTGTGTAGCTAAGGCTACAAACTGTACATATTATAAGCACGAAAAAAGGAAATACATACGTAAAAGTAGAAAAGTCGAAAACTAATTTTGCAGCCTATTAAATTTAACATTCTCATCTACCTTTATAGTCAGAAGAATACACTATTTTCATCAGAATCTTGAACTAAACTAAGGATTTCTTTTGCAAATATTAATTTGGAAAAATAAGATAAAATTAATGTAGTAAAATTTAGTAAATTTTAGTTGTTTTAAAAATCTGTAGTTTCCCAAATTAGAATTAATGACCGGCACGATATTGACATAGACAAAAGAAAAATTGTACATCATATTGATGAATTCCGTTCTTCAAACCATGATTCATTGCATTGAAGAACCATTTATAATATTAATGATTACTGACATCAATGTTATGAATGCGATCATAAATATGATGAACGCTTAGTAACTGTCGAAAAAGTGTTCTTCAATTGTATGTGAAGAATACGTTTCATCATATTAATGAACAAAAACATAAAATACAATATATATGTACTTCCTATTAAAGAATGCTGTTCATCAAACCAAATTTCTATTAAAAACATTTATTTTTCGTTAATTTTTTGCCGTACTTCATTCAGTTCTCAAGTAGTTCTTGTGTATTATCTATATATATAAAACTCTTGGTCCGTCTGTCGGATTGTTCCAGCATCACGACTAAACCGTTAACCGATTTAACTGAAATTTTGCACCAGGATACTATAGAGTCCGGAGGGTGTCATAGGCTATATATGGGCGAGATTAGACAAAGGGGCGTGGCACCACCCATACAACCTAAACTTTTAAAACGACATAACTCAGCACATACATAAGCTAAAAAGATGAAACAAAAAAACTCAAATACAAAAAAAAATATACAAAAGCAAAACAACAAAAACAAAATCAAACACAAAACTAAAGGTAAGAGCACAAAACTTAAGCAATAACTGAAAAACAAAAGAAAAATAAAAAAAAGGATGGAAAAACAAAATTAAAAGCAAATAAAAAGAACAAAAGCAGAAACACAAAAAAAAGCAAAAACAAAAGCATCAAAAAAACGAACAACAAAAAACACAACAATAAAAGCCCAAAAATAAAAGCAAAAACACAAAAACAAAAGCAAATACACAAAAGCAAAACATAAATGCAAAAAACACAAAAACAAAAGTATAAACACAAACAAAAAAAAAAGCAAAACACAAAATCAACCACACTAAAATTCACCACTCCAAAATTCACCACAATAAAATTCACCACACTCAAATTCACCATACTAAAACTCACCACAATAAAATTCACCACACTCAAATTCACCACACTAAAACTCACCACACGAAAATTCACCACATTAAAACTCACCACACTAAAATTCACCACACTAAAACTCACCACACTAAAATTCACCACACTTAAATTCACCACACTAAAATTCACCACACTAAAACTAACCATACTAAAATTCACCAGACTCAAATTCACCACACTAAAACTCACCACACCAAAGTTCACCACACTACTGGAAAAAACTCTACGGGAAAGAATTCTACTGGGAAGAAGACTACGGGGAAGCACAGTCTGAGAAAAGTTGTTTTGGCGGAGGATTAGTTTTGTTTTGTTTTGGTTACTACATTTATAAAACCAATAAAAAAACGTCCACAGGAAAGCACGGGTCCCTGATATAAATAATAAAAATGTTTTTTATATTAATAAAATTGCTCCATATCTTTGCATTCACAAAATCTTTGCACGAGTCGTGCACGGGTCTAGCTAGTTTCTTATATAATGCTTGCTCACACATGCATAAATAAGTGAAATATTTTCTAATATATTTATTTATAATTACAAATTTAAATTATTAAAATGTTATATTTATAAAAAATATATTTAAAAATTAACATTTTTGTAATTTTTTTTTGAAAAGAATATTTTTGAAAAAAAAAAATTTTTTTTGGAAGAATTATTTTTTTGGACAAAATCTTTTTTCAAACAAAATTTTTTTTCGTACCATTTTTTTTCGAATATATTTTTTTTGTGAAATATTTTTTTTTTTAATAAAAATTTTTCCCAACAACTTTTTTCTGATTTTTTAACTAATTGAGTTATTAATACCATCGTAATCCTGATATACGTATTCATTTTGTGTCAAATTTTGACATTGATCCTCACAATAGTTGCTGAGATATAACCAAAAAACGTAAAAACATATCTACTTGTTATTAAATATTTATTTTCATTGAAAAAACTTAAAAAAAAAATGTTCACAGACCCAGGCTTGGAACATGACTTGTGCCCATTCTTGCGACAAGACTTGTATTACGCATGAAACTTCAGACAATTGAGCATAATCTGTCATGGGCTTTGCATTTTAAATTAATTTGTATTTATTTTAATTGATTTACCTACATAATGTATTAGAAAAGTTGCTTTCTATATACTGCAGAAAGTGTAGCATGTATTTTTAATTGTTTCAATTTCAATGAACAGATAAGAGGAGAATATGAGAAATAGATTCTTCTGCAAATGAATTGTATGAACTGATCATCATATTATGTGCATATTTAATTATGCTTCCATATTAATCATCAGGAAAATATTTGTGTTATGGGATATTTCGGCTCGCAGTCTAATGTACTAACTAGCTGTTGTGAACCTTAATAGATATTAAAAAAGTATTTATTACAATTTTTACATTTTTCTTGATGGTTAATAAATACAGAACGTACACTCAAAATAAAAAGTCTGCTATTAATAGCAAACTCTAACTGCTAAATTTTAGCACACTTTAATTTGCATTTACAGCATACTTTTATCTGCAATAGCGAACTGTTTGCTGGGAATCTTAGTTCTGCTAGTGAACAAGATCGTGCTAGTGTCACTGGTGTGCATATTGCTAGTGTAGCTAACCTGCACTAGATGGCGCCATAGTCACGAGACGCAGCAGCTAAATGTGTCTATAATTCGTAGACTCTTATTCGACAACATGTTTTGTAAAAGAGATATTTCTTATACGTAATAATAATGCACGCATGCAAGAGTGAAATAGTGAAATAAAGATGAAATACAATGATGAGATAAATAAAAATAAATAAAATAAATATAATAAATAATAATAATATACAAATAAAAAAAGTATATATTTTTTTATTTTCTTTTTTTATTAATTGGAGTTAACAGCAAAAAAAAGTTCACTGAAACAGCAAACTGTCATTTGCTGTTTCAGCAGAATCCGGCGCTTTCCTCTTTTCAGCAAACATTTTTGCTATATTGGCAATTTTTTTTGCTACTGTTACAGACTTTTTATTTTGAGTGTATAAATGCAGATGTAGTTATTAATCTACATATTTCAGCACGTGTAAAAAAAAAAAACAAAATTTAGTTACTTTTTATACAAATGTAGTAAAATTTTGTGTAGAAATGCATTAAATGTATCTGGTTATTTTTCATACAAAAACATTTATATCAATGTAGTAACAACAATTACATTTGCTTTTGGACATAAATCCAATACAAATGTATTTATTTTAAAGACATTATTTTAAAGATTGTTTTTTTTCTATATTTAGAGACATATTTTACGATTATCAACATATTTGATAATATTTTCAAATCGCGTTTGTTGTACAAAACTTTTCATAAAAACGAACAGCAACATTATATCAAAATCCAAAGACAAAAACCAGCAACAATGTATCAGCAGCATTGTGCGCCAAACAAACATTAGCAACAATGTTGCATGATTCGTTTTGCAACAAAGCAACATGTAGCCAACGCCACTGGCAAACAAGTTTCTCGCTGAAGTCTTTTGTTTGGCAGTATACAGCGCAGTTTTTGATGATCTCAAATACAACTGAAGTAACTCTTCTTTTGCCAATAAAAATTACAAAAAAATATAAATAAGCATTAAATGTTTATTGATACAAAACATACAAAAAAATTCGGCAATTAAAAAACTATTAAAGACAGCGACAACAGTTGAAGGAGTTGGCGTCAAAATTTTGCTCCACTTTCATGAATATGCAAAAGAATAACGAATATTTAACGCATGTCTCAAGTGGAATATTAAGCAGAAGATTAAAAAAAAACTAAGAAGAAGAATAAGCAAAGTGCCAAAAGGAAAGCAATAAAATTCAAATGAGTTTCAAAACTGCTACACAAAACGATTGGTGAAAACATGAACATCGAGTGGCCGTTGATAACAAAGAAAGCTTCTTTTAGGGTTTTATTGATGGTTTATTTTGAAGTTGATTTTAGTGTTTATTTTTTTTTTATTTGTATTTTTTATATACATTTTTTATTTATTAATTTTTTTTTTCGGCTTTAATTTTGCAGAAATCAAAACTATAAGAAGTGGTGAATTCTTGAATTTTGAAACATTTGTGCTGAGCACAGCGTAGGGCTCAGTTTAAGTTGTAGATATATTTTGTGTTTTTTTTTTTTGTAAAGAAGTGTAGTAAAAAAAAAAATGAAAATTGTAATTTTTGCGTTGTGCTGCCTGGCGCTACACGCGCATGCTGGCTATGTGTACGAGAAACCCAATGAACGTGCGCCTGTGCATCACGATGCCACAGTGCAGGAGAATTTTGAGGACATTCTGGGCAATTTGGGTGAATCAGAGACAAACGCAGTACTGGCACAGGGGAAGGCAGGACGCAGAAATTGCGGCGGCAATAAATGCTGTGAGTAAAACTTTTATTTTAAATGAATAATATAATATAAGACAAAATTTGTATATTGGAAAATTTTATTTTTTAATTTAGAAGTGAGTTTTGATCTAAAAATGCATTTTTTGTATAAAATAGAATTTTAAATTTTAGTACAAATTCCAGTTTGTAGTATTTTTAGTCAAATGTTTAATTTTTGAATTTTTTATATAAAATAAAGCTTTTAATATCAAATAGAATTTTTGGTATAAAATTCGAATTTTAGTACAAACTTTAATTTAGTATAAAATAAATATTTGGTATAAAAATGATTTTTTTTAATTAAATTACAATTTTGGTATAAAATGGAATTTTTAGTATAAAAGTAAAATGTTTGGTATAAAATTATATTTTTAGTACAAATTGAATTTATAGGCTAAATTAAAATTTTTAGTAAAATTGAATTTTTGGTATAAAATTAAAATTTTAGATTAAAATGAACTTTTTAGTAAAAAATAAATTTTTGGTATAAAATTGAATTTTTGGTATAAAATTGTGTTTTTGGCATTAAATTTACCTAATGGTATTAAATTGAATTTTTGGAATAAAATAGAATTTTTGGTATTAAATTGTTTTTTTTTGGTATGAAATAGAATACTTAGTAAAAAGTTAAATTTTTGGTATAAAATTAAATTTTTAGTATCAAATAGAATTTTTGTATTTAATTAAATTATATCACATAAGTGATTTTTAGTAGAATTAAATTTTTGGAATAAAATTAATTTTTTAGTATAAAATTATCTTTTTAGTATAAAATAAAATTTTGATATATAATAGAATTTTTAGTATAAAATGAATTGCATTTTGGTATAAAACGAAATTTTTATTTTAATAGTAAAATGTTCGATTTTTATATTTGATGTTAAAAACAGTTTTTAGTACAAAATTTACTTTTTAGTATAAAACTTAATTTTTAATATAATTTTGAATTTTTGGTATAAAGTTATATTTATAGTATAAAATAGAATTTTTGGTATAGGATTGGATTTTTCAAATTTAATTTGGTATAAAATTTAATTTTTGGTATAAAATTGAATTTTTTGTATAAAATTAAATTGTTGGTATAAAATTAAATATTTGGTATACAAATTAAATTTTAGTATTGAATTGAAATTTTGGTACAAAACTGAAGTTTGGTATAAATTAATTTTTAATATAAAATTAATTTATAATATAATTTTAGATTTTTAGTATAAAATAAAATGTTTAGTATAAAGTTTAATTCTTAGTATAAAATTAAATTTTTGATTTGAAATTAAATTTTTGCTATAAAATTTAATTTTTATTAAAATTGAATTTTTGGTATAAAATATAAATTATGGTATGAAATTGAATTTTTAGTATTGAACTTAAATTTTGGTACAAAATTGAATTTTTGGTGTAAAATTAATTTTTTAGTATAAAACTAAATTTTTAGTAATGCATAATTTAATTTTTACTATAAAATTGATTTTTATTAAAATTTAATTTTTGGTATAAAATTTGATACAATTTTTTTTTTGTATTTTTATAAAAATAAAATTAATTTTATTATTGTATAATAAATAATTTCGTTATTAATTTTTCATTAGTCTGCGGCACTCCAAACATCAACCGCATTGTGGGCGGCACCCAGGTGCGCCAAAACAAATTCCCCTGGACCGCACAACTGGTCAAAGGTCGTCACTACCCACGTCTCTTCTGTGGCGGCTCATTGATCAGCGATCAATATGTGTTGACGGCTGCACATTGTGTGCACAACAACCGCGAACCAATTACGATCCGTTTGCTTCAATTGGATAGGTCTTCCAGGGACCCGGGCATTACGCGCAAGGTCAGTTTTTTTTTCAGTAATACATAAAATAATGTTTTTTATTAAAATTCTTTTCTTTTTACACACAGGTCATTCAAACTCTTGTTCATCCCCAATATGATCCATCACGTATTGTCAACGATGTTGCTCTCCTGAAACTGGAGTCCCCAATTCCTTTCACCAACAATGTTCGTCCTGTGTGTCTGCCCAATGCCAATCATAATTTCGATGGCAAGAATGTAAGTCACATAAATTTTACGCCTTTTGTTTTTCTTTTTTAATTATTATTTTTTTTTTCTCTATCTCCCTCCCAGGCCATCGTCGCCGGTTGGGGTCTGCTTAAGGAGGGCGGCACTACCTCTAACTATCTGCAGGAGGCTACCGTGCCCATCATCACCAATGAACAATGTCGCGCCACTCGCTATAAGTCTAAGATCACCGATGTTATGCTATGCGCCGGTCTCGTCAAGACCGGTGGCAAGGACGCCTGTCAGGGTGACAGCGGCGGTCCGTTGATTGTCAACGAGGGCCGCTACAAGTTGGCCGGCGTCGTTTCGTTCGGTTTTGGCTGCGCCCAGGCCAATGCACCGGGTGTCTATGCCCGCGTCAGCAAATTCTTGAACTGGATCGAGCAGAACACACGCGATAGCTGTTATTGCAGCAATTAATCATGACATGAAAGACACATCATTAAATTATTTAATTTATTATTTTGAACATTAAAGGAATACTGAAAAATTGCGAAAATACGATAATGAAAGTTGTTTTTTTTTTGTGTTTTTTTTAAGGTTTATTGGGCAAAGTGTGGATTTTCATACTATTTGCATAACTTTGTATAAAGTTCAGATAATATGATATAGCATGAATTATAATTGGCTTTAAGGCGTTTTTTATAAGAACTTATTTACACAGAAAAAATATATGTTTAAATGTAGCAAAAAAAAATATCAAACCAATTAATTTTTGTTTTATCGCCAGTACGACATTTAATTGTATTGATTAAATATTTAATTGTATTAATTAATAAATGGATTGAACACAAATTAAAGAAAATTAACACACCCGATGTAAAAAATCTTTTATTTTTATTTTTCAATTTTATTTTTTTTTATATCTTTTATATTAAATTTATTTTTATTTATTTTGTTCACTACTATTTTTGTTTTTGTAAGTTTAAACTACGTTCACGTCACCAGTAGAGCTATATAAAATGAAAGAGAAATGTTAAACACAAATAAGAACGAAGAATATCAAAGTCATAATATAAGCACGATGTACGGAAAAACGATGTAAAATAAGATCGGTACAACAGTACCTGTAATACTGTGTAGTGACTTTAAAACAGTGTGTGGTAGTAAAACTGTGTGTGGCTGTAAAACTGTGTAGTGAACCTAAAACTATCTGTTGGTGTATATGCTATACATATATGCATATATTTTAGCATATACACCGACCCGGAAAGGATTTAATTTATACTATTAAATAATTCAAATTAATTATTTAATTATATTAAAAGAATTAATTATTTTGTATCAATTAATCTCAGTTGCTATATTTACGTTTAATATTTTAATTTCTGGGCAGAAACAAGTTAGAGAATCTCGAAATATTTTTTAAATACATCGATACACATTATAATCTTTTTATGTATTCAATTCTGTAACTAGTCTATATTACTTCTAATGTACTTTTTACTAAATTATCTATTTTTTAGTTTTGGAAATCATATTTTTTTACGGAACTAACTAGAATATGATTTGGTATAAAAATTACTGACTAATAAAAACAAAAATATTTTTAAATAGAGCGAACACACTTTCTGTTGCCACCACTATAAGTCATTCGAGCAAATTGATTTTTTCACACATACACGGAGAAGCCGAAAAATACTTTTTCTCCTGGAATGCCTGCCACAAATATTGCTAGTTGCATGGGGGCAGCAACAGAAGAATATTCAAAGCCATTAATATTTATTTTATAAAGTATAAATAATATAAATAAAAAATAGAAAAATAAGTAAAAATGAATAGTATAGAAGAGTAGTAGAAACAGAGGGAAAAAAAGAAAGATTGTCTCACACAACAATCAAGCATTCAAATCGGAAGCAAATTCTTTAAAACTGAGGCAGAAGATGACTTGGGTAGAACCTTGTGGCCAAAATGTTGTTAGTGTTGCTGTTGTTAATGTTGCTGTTGTGAATATTGCTGTTGTTGTGACCAAACTGGAGCTGGAAGTGGCAGCAACGCCTTAACGGCAAACAAGGCGCGCTGATGTTGTTTTGGCATGTTGCAGGTTGTTACTGCTGTTGCTGGTGCTGCCACAAATGCGTTGCTGGTGCTGCCACAAATGCGTTGCTGGCAACTATAATGAGGGCCGCCGCCACAGCAGCTACATTGATTTATTGCCGATGCATGCGTCTGGCGGGCGGAAAATTGCTTTTTGCCCATATTGACTAATAATCTAGTTTTGTTGCGAACCAATAAATAAAACACCAAAAATAATACACTAACAAAAAATTTAACAAAAAAAAAAATAATAAAAAAAAAATAACAATAGTTCTTCTTAAGTTATATTCAAAATTTTGTCTTCAAAATTATATAAATATTATAGAACATAATAAATAATAAGATTTTTTTTCGTACTTTTCTATTCTATTTCAAACTATGGCTAAGCAGAAATTATGAAATTAATATGATGTATTATTAATTCAAAAGCATATTTAATAGTACAATATAATTGCAATAAGTGATAATGTTATTACTCAGAGTACAGTATAAGCTTTTTCTTCTAAATGCCATCAAAATTATAGTATATCTTATTACAAATTTAGGATATAAACTACTAAAAACAATAACATGAATTAAATAGTATTAAATAGAAATATAGAAATATTATAAAAGTAAAATTAAAATTGACCATTATTCTATTAATATTAAGACAGATGAGGAAAAATGATTTTAGTTTTCGTACCATCGTTCATTTAATTTTTTTAAATAGTATTAATTTAATAGGATGTTTTAATCAATTATTTTTTTAAATTACCCTTAATTATTAATAAGTTTTTTTTTTTATACAGCATTAATTTAATAGGATGTTTTAATCCATTATTTTTTAATAATACAATAAATTATTAATAAATTATGAAACCATCATAACTGCTCATTATATATTTATGAAACGCTAAACTATTAAAAGAATAGGACAATAATTTTTTATTTATCAAAAGTATAAAGATTGTACACAACATTATAAATTTAATAGTATTGGATGAACAATAGAACCAATAACATTGACAAAATTTAATGCAAAAACGTATTAATTCATAATATTTACATAATATAAGTTTATTAGTATTCATAGATATATTCATAACATGGAACTACTAACTATCTTATTAGAATTAAATAGTATTCAAATTATAATTTTAAAAAATATATATCAGATTTATAAATCATTATAAATTTAAAAGAATGTTTCTCTAATATTATTATCCATTATTTTCTAATAATTCAATACTACTGATTATTCATAAATGACGCTAAACTATTAAAATGATAGAACAACTTTTTACTTATCAAAAGTACATAGATTGCATATAACACTATTAAATTAATAGTATCGATACAATTAACAACAATCACTTTGACAAATTAAAAGTAAAAATATATAAATTCATATTATTTACATAGTATAATAATATTGATAGTTCTAAATGACATTATTGATAAAGAATATCATATTCGAATTTAATAGTATTAAAACTACAATTTAAACAAAAACATTTACATTTATTTACAAATGTTTTACAAAATAATATTCAATATTAGAATACTATTTATCGTTAGTAGGTGAGGACAGGTTTACTCATTTTATATGAATATAAAGCTATGCTAATAAAATAATGGGACAAATAATTAATTATCAAAAGTATAAACGTTGCTTATAACACTATTAAAGTTATGGTATCGAAACAAGAGGACATTACACATTGACAAAATTAAAAGAAAAAATATATAAGGACTGCGTCGAATAAAATTGTCCGTTACATATCTTCCCATAATGTGCTATTGCAAGATTCAAATTAAAAAATTTGATCATAGTAGCTCTGAATTAAATGGCAGAAAATAATTTGTGTCAGTTATAGTCAGTACAAAATTTTTTTAACGCGAAAATGGCAAACGAAGTGGAAGTGCGAGAAAATATAATTAAAAATTTTCAAAAACAACCTAGTTGGTCTTTTAAAAAAATTGCAAAGGAGGTAGGGGCTAACCCTAAGACCATTTCTCAACCGCTTTAAGGAAGACCTGAGTATTGATCGGAAGAAAGGTTCTAGTAAAAAAAAGGCCCACATGATAGTGAAAAGTCGAAAAGGTTGTGAATATTTTAAAGAAAGATCCAAGCATATCCGGAAGGAAATTGGCGAGAAAGGCGGATTGCTCAGAATCTTTCGTGCGCAGGACTAAGAAAGAAGCTGGGCTGAAGACGTACAATGTCCAAAAAATAATGGACGACGAAACTTATGTTTTAGCGGACTTTTCTCAGCTACCTGGGCAGGAATTTTATACAGCCGATTCTCGAGGAAATGTCGCTGAAAAATTCAAATAAAAAAAATGACAAAATTCCCAAAGAAATTCCTTGTTTGGCAGGCAATTTGCAGTTGTGGAAAAAGGAGCAGCACATTCGTGACATCGGGTACAATTAATAGCGAAATATATGTGAAGGAATGCTTGCAAAAGAGATTGCTTCCATTTTTACGCCAACATGAAGTGTCCACATTTTTTTGGCCTGGCCTCGCTTCATGTCACTACAGCAAAACAGCCTTAGAGTGGATCCAACAAAATGCAGTGATTTTGGTGCCTAGAGAAGCCAATCCACCAAACTGTCCAGAACTCAGGCCGATTGAGAGATACTGGGCTTTAGTAAAAAGGGAGATGAAGACAACAAAAAAAGTGGCCAAAGACCTTCAAGACTTTAACAGAAAGTGGTCTTCAGCAGCTGTGAGGGTGTCGGACACTACCATTACAACATTAATGGAAGGGGTTCCGAAAAAATTAAAACTTTTTATTAAAAAATATTAATTTCTGGTTTTTTATATATTTTTTTCAATCTAAAAATAAATTGCAAAATAAAATATTTTATTCTATAAAAATTCGATTACTAGAGTTCTAGATTTCTTCATTTTTGTAGCGGACAATTTTATTTGACGCAGTCCTTACATTCATATCTACATAGTATATTCATATTCATGGTTATAAATGACATTAATTACAAAGAATATTGTATTAGAATTTAATAATATTAAAACTATATTTAAAAAACTATTAATATCGACAAATTTATACCTATTTATATTATACCACATGAATCAACCTGATTTTCTTTATAAAAAAAATGTTTTTGGTACTATGGTTAATAATTTCAAAAATTATCATTATTAATTTAATAGGATATTTAACAAATGTTTCACAAAATAATATTAATTAATAGAATACTATTGTTTGTTAACAAGTGGTGGTGGATTTACTCTATTTAAATGAATATGAGCTAAACTATTAACATAATAGAACAACTTATTACTTATCACACTATAAATTTAATAGTATTTATACATTGAACAATAGGACAAAGCGCATTGCGAAATTAAATAATTTATTCATAATAATTTATTTATGTGGTGATAAACAATTAAAACACTTATTAATAGTTTGAACAACATTTATCAATAGTTCAAACAAAATGTATCATTAGTATAAACAATTGCAAACAATACTATTAATTTAATAGTATTAAAAAAAAAAAAATTAAACAAATTACATTGAAAAATTGCTAAATAACAACAAATAACTATGGTAAATATAAATTTTAAAATGTATTTAGTATTATTTTCGAGTGCACAGACAACAACAGCAATATCGACATCCAAAGCAACAACAACAACATGCACTCGCAACAACATGATTAAAATCGCGGGCGCAATTTTTGGCCTGCGCTGCTTTGCAATTTATTTGCGATTGCGTGCAATTTGTTGCAGCGTCAATTGTTGTTGCTGCTGCCACCGCTGCTGTTGCTGCGGCTGCTGTGTCAATCAAGCACATGTTGCTGCTCGCAAAGCGCGCCTTTAAATTGTATGCAATTTGTTTTGTCCATTTAACTGCGATAAAATAAATTTCGTCTGCGTGGTTGAAGAATTTATTGAACTTCAAACGAGCTGAACGATTGTTGTTTCAGTTGTTTCTGCTGTTGCTGCTGCTGCATCTGCATATAATTCGTCCTTTTTGTACAAACGTCCGTCTGCCCAATTGTTTGTCTGTCGGTCTGTCTGTCCGTTTCTAGAGCGCCTGCAAGCAACTTATCAACGTGCATAACTTATTTTACGACATGATTTACTATGTGAACACTTTATCGTTGTTTAAGTTGTTAAATTGAATTAAGATGAAATGCATAATTTTTATATTTGTTAATAAAATTTAATGTGCGCATTGTGCGCCATAAATCTGGCGGCATTATGACAGGCGATTGTGGTCAGCAGCAGGAGCAGTAAGAGCAGCTGCTGTTACAGCGCAGGGTTTGTGGCTTAAGTCTTTTGTATTGCGCAGGGCAAATGAAAGTGAGAATGTGGAGTATTTTATAAAATGTTTATATTTTTTATAATTTATGCAAATTATGTAGTAAATAAATTTTATAATTTTTAATATTGAAAATATTTAATAAAGTCTCTACAACAAATGTTTTATAAATTAAAAACTTAAAATTTTTGAATTCCTCCTTTTATATTTTTAAATTGAATATGTTTTTAATATTTTAATAAATTAGAAATTTAGAAACATTTAAATTTGTTAAAAAAATCTATTTTTATATTTTTCATATTTATATATTTTGCCTTTAAAAAAATGCAACCTCCAAGATTAGCAACACAAGTGCGAACACTTCACACTATGTGCTGGACGACATAAGATGAGTGAGTGACTGACTCCAGAGCATAGCGTGAAGTGCGCCGCCCGTTTTGCTGATCGCCGCCAACATTTTGCACAAGTTGCGTCTCAAGCAACAATTTTCCCAAATGCCCGGCAGCGCCTTAAATTCCAGCGTCAACAAAATAAATAATTCATGTGATGAGATATGCGACAACAACAACAACAATAAAAACAACAACAATAGCAGCAGCAACAGCAAGGCGAGAGTAATACCCAAAGGGCCACCAACAAAAGCAACCACAAGACTTAAAGCAGCAACAATAGCAAAGATAGCAGTGATACCAGCAAGAACAACAACAACAACAACAAAATACTTTGCCGCTGCTTAAGCCAAAAGAATGCCAAGCAACAGCAACAATTGTTGCCATTGCCGCAAAAGTGGCAACGCGTGAATTTTTCATGTTAACTGACACAGTTTGTTGCTGTTGTTGCTAATGTTGTTAGTATTGTTGTTGCAACTAATGTTGTTGCCATGAAGCCGTCGCACTTTCTGCCAACAATTTTTCCTGTTGTTACTTCAAGTGCGACAACAACAACAGCAATGCGAGCGACTGTTGCCGCCGCTAAAGCATTGTTTGCATTTGTAATTTTCACACCTCGCCAATATGGTCAATAATAATGGACTCTCGCGCCGCTTGAAACGTGCAACAGTTGCTGCCTGCAACAACAACAACAACACTAACATCAGCAACATTGGCGACGCTCCAACTTTGTGCTTCGTTCGTTCGATCTTTCGATTGCTTTGTTTTGCCCTTCCTAACAATTTTCCAAAGTTGTCGTCGTCGTGACTTTGTAATGATGCGCGTTGACTGTTGTTGCCAGATACGAAGTTTCATTGTTGTTGCACTTCTTGACCATGCAACAATTGCTGATAGGTGCACGTAGAAAAATTACTATGGTTGCATTTAATTGAAAAACTTAATTTTTGGTGAAAAATGTAATTCTTGAATTTTATGAAAAATTGAATTTTTAGTGAAAAATTGAAGTTTTAGTGAAAAATTGAATTTTTAGTCAAAAATTGAATTTTTAGTGAAAAATTGAATTTTTAGTGAAAAATTGAATTTTTAGTGAAAAATTGAATTTTTAGTGAAAAATTGAATTTTTAGTGAAAAATTGAATTTTTAGTGAAAAATTGAATTTTTAGTGAAAAATTGAATTTTTAGTGAAAAATTGAATTTTTAGTGAAAAATTGAATTTTTAGTGAAAAATTGAATTTTTAGTGAAAAATTGAATTTTTAGTGAAAAATTGAATTTTTAGTGAAAAATTGAATTTTTAGTGAAAAATTGAATTTTTAGTGAAAAATTGAATTTTTAGTGAAAAATTGAATTTTTAGTGAAAAATTGAATTTTTAGTGAAAAATTGAATTTTTAGTGAAAAATTGAATTTTTAGTGAAAAATTGAATTTTTAGTGAAAAATTGAATTTTTAGTGAAAAATTGAATTTTTAGTGAAAAATTGAATTTTTAGTGAAAAATTGAATTTTTAGTGAAAAATTGAATTTTTAGTGAAAAATTGAATTTTTAGTGAAAAATTTAATTTTTAGTGAAAAATTTAATTTTTAGTGAAAAATTTAATTTTTAGTGAAAAATTTAATTTTTAGTGAAAATTCAAATTTTTAGTGATAAATTTAAATTTTTAGTGAAAAATTGAATTTTTAGTGAAAAAATGAAATGTAGTGAAAATTAAATTTTTGGTGATTAATTGAATTTTTAGTGAAAAATTTAATTTAGTTAGTTTTTGTTAGATTTTTTTGTGAAAATTTAATTCTTAGTGAAAATTTAAATTTTTTGGTGATAAATTTAAATTTTTAGTGAAAAAATGAATTGTAGTGAAAAATTAGTTTTCAGTGAAAAATTAATTTTCAGTGAAAAATAAATTTTTAGTGATTAATTGAATTTTTAGTGAAAAATTGAATTTTTATTGAAAAATTGAATTTTTAGTGAAAAATTGAATTTTTATTGAAAAATTGAATTTTTAGTGAAAAATTGAATTTTAAGTGAAAAATTGAATTTTTAGTGAAAAATTGAATTTTTAGTGAAAAATTGAATTTAGTTAGTTTTTAGGAAAATTGGATTTTTTTGTGAAAAATTTAATTTTTAGTGAAAATTAAAATTTTTAGTGATAAATTTATATTTTTAGTGAAAAATTGATTTTTGAGTAAACAATTAATTTTTTAGTAAAATATTGAATATTTATTGAAAAATTGAATTTAGTTAGTTTTTGGGAAAATTTAATTTTTTTGCGAAAAATTGAATTTTTAGTGAAAAATGGCATTTTTAGTGATAAAATTTAATTTTTAGTGAAAAATTTCATTTTTAGTGAAAAATTGAATTTTTAGTGAAAAATTCAATTTTTAGTTAAAATTGAATTTTAGAGAATTTTTGGTGAAAAACTCAATTTTTAAGAAATATATAGTGAAAAAATTGAATGTTTTGTGAAAAATTGCATTTTCCACATATTGCACAATTTATAAATATATTGTAGCAATTATAAATATAGTTGCAGCAATTATAAACGTTTTTTCAGTAATTATAAATATATTTGCAAACATTTTAAAATTTTTTTGCAGCAATTACAATTCCATTTCATACCGCAGTGTAGTGAATTTAATTATATTTGTTGCAAATATTATATTTTTGAGTCAATTATAAAAATATTTAGGTATTATTTTATTTTCCTCACAAAATATATATTTTTCCAGTGCACTATCAACACTTCTTTGTCCCTACATCTTCTACGCTGGTGAGTCTCTGGTCCTTTCGGTGCCTATTTTTGGTATTTGAGTTATTCACAGAGATTAGCTGAAGTTTTGTGATAATGTTAATAATTTCAAGTTTTCAGCCAAATGTTTCCCCAGGGGCCAGCCAACGCGTCTTCTAGGCAGCTCGTCTTCTTTACTTCGTCCCATCCTCTACTTCTTTTTTTTGGCCTTTTCATTTTTTTTTTATTATTTTTAATGCCGCCTGCTGCTTACTTTCGTGCTGTTGAAATTGAATTAAATCGTTGCAAATTGCTGGCTCTTTTAAAATTTGTGGCTCTATTTTCTATTAGCGATTATTTTTCGTTTTTCTTTTCTATTAAAATTTTTGCAGTTTATTTTTTACTTATTTTAATAGATTAAATTACTTTGGAGAGCGTGCAAATGAATTGCAAATTATTTGGTTTTAATAAAATGATCTGAAAATATTGATGAAGACAACACAGGCTCAGCAAAGTTTAAATGTTGAAGATTAGAATTTACATGAAATAAGAAAATTATTTCTTGAAAATTCGAAGAAATGAAAGAGAAAACTTATAATATGTAATAAGAGAAAACTTATAAAATGCAATTTTTATGTAATACGCGTCATTTTCAACAAAACTCAAATTGTCAATGAAAAATTCAATAAAAAAACTAAAAATAAAATAAAAAATATCTAGTAAAAAGTCATATATTTCAAATATTTACAGATATCTGTCAAAAACTTGTCCCGTTTTTATATTATAATTATTTAAAATCTAAAATATACGAGTATCATTAATAGAAGAAATAGATAAAATTCATCAACGATTATTTATATAATTTCATCTATGTTATTAATGCGAAAATTCGTTACAGTTTAAAAACTTTCAATTGCTAATCAGTTCCACATTAAACAAAACCCCTTAAAATCCAATTAAAAGTAAAAATAAATTCCAGAATAAAACTTAATTAGAATTATAAAAATAACTGATTGCAGCAATTTCCAAAGGGTGGCAACTTTATACTTAAGCAATAAACACCAACTTCATCATAATTACAACAACTACAAATGAGACAATAATAAAAATCAACTTCAACAGACAGACAGACGCACAACAAGTTAATTACGGCTATTTAGCGTATAACAAAAATAGTTTGGTTAAAAAACTGAAAAAAAGTAAAAGTACAAAAAATATATATAGAGAAAAATAATACATTTTACGCTTTAATTGCATGAAGTTGGCAACATTAAATATTGTTGATGCGTCCCATTACAGAACGACGTCTTTTCAAAAACTACAAAAATATCTTTGTGAATCCTTTGCCGTAGACTCAGGATGCCTTTAACTGGCTGGCTGCGCCCAGCAGTGCCTTTGGCAAAACTCATTAAGAAAGTCGTAAATGAAATTCTTTCTGGTGCAATTTTCATTAAACAAAAAGGGTTCTGCAGTGCTGACGTTGTGTCTTCAAAGTAGAAAAATAGGATTTTGATTTGAGTTTTAAAAGCGAAAGGAAAAACATAGCCCAAACTGAGGGCATAGTGTTGATTGGTAATCAACGTTGATAGGGTTGCCGCCATTGAACGATCAGCAGCAAATGTAAATAACTTTTAGCATCAAATGATAAACAAGAAAATGATTTATGTTTATTCAGAGCATAGTTCAAACTAGCGATCAAAATTACTACACACACAAAACTGATTTGTTGCGGCAACCAATTAAATTACCTTATAGAATAATTTGGTTTCAGCAAACAACTGATAAATTAGTTGCAACAACCTCTTAATTCGGTTATGGCAACCTCGTAGTCTGCAGCATAAGGTTATGGCAACTTCCAAGTTGGTGAGCATGAGGTTGTGACAACCTCTTTCATTAGAAAAAAAAAACATTTATATATTTACTAAATGTTACTAATTCTTGATTTTGTAAAAAAGCGTTTAAAAACATTTTCGACAAAAATTAGTCAGAGTAAACCCTACCGTTTTTCTGTTGCCAATTTTAATTTACTGCGCTTGCACTAATGCGTTACGCTTGATGTTGCGCCGCATTGAGTTTCATTAATTAGATATTTTCTCTGTGCCAAAAGGAATTTCAGTTCATATACAACGTACCGAGCGACCGACCAATGCTTAACACTTTTTATTGCCAATTCTCTACGCTGACAAACCAGAGACTTCACTCAGACTACACCCAGGTCTACAACTCGATCTACTACTGCTCATCGCACCAACGAGAAGCCTTCTTCCCATCGCATAGTACTTGATATTGCCAATATACGATGGTTACTTAATAACTTTATTAGCAAACAAGTCGTAAATATTAATTGGAAAATGAAAACTTAAGTCAAGTTCAAAAATTTATGATGTCTACAAAAAAAAGCATCCACACCAACCAACAACACTAAAAATCATTTCGCTTAATATGCAAATAATTTTAAAATATTAGCCTAAAGTGACGATAGACGTTAGGTTACTTATTTTCATAAAATATTGAATTAGGTTTCGGGCAAAACTCTTTAGCAACTCTTTAGCGCGTTGTGTCTATAGAGAAAACTGTCTAACAGAAGTGATGGTAGTAGTTTTTAGTTTGTTATGCCTTTTAGACTTCTATAAACCTTCTACAAAACTTCTATATACCATCTTCAAATCAACTACAAACCCTCTATATACCCTTTAGAAACTGCTTCGTAATGCTCGATCTCTTCTAGCACAGACTAACAATGGGATTTACGCATAGGCAGCAGCCATATTTAAGCCTAGTCTTACACACAAATAATCGTCCTACGCTGCCCTTTATACTTTACTCTCTTCTTCTGGTACTAGTTCCTGTCCGGTATGCCTTTGGCCACATCAAATTCTGTTCGTTCAGTCGGTTATTTACGGTTTTAGCACTGCATCTCCAAGAGGTTTTTGAAATTTATTGTCCTTGTAAATTCAACGCACTCACATTAAGTGTTGCCGTAGCGTTAGTGTCAGCTTTTGATTGCCTACCACAAAAATAATGACACTCAATGGCGAGTAAAGATTTCCGCACGGCACAACAAGGCACACTGGAACGTAATGTAACGCGTAACGTTAGAAATTTAAAACCTTTGAATTAACCAAGAGGATGCCACCAGCGTTGAGGGCTACAATGAGGCGCACGCAGTTGAACTTTAATATTATTTTTTTTTTTTTGGTTTCTTCTTCTATAGCTGCTAATAATGTTAGTAGACTTGTAGGCATAGATTTTTGCATTAATTTCCAGTGATTTACAATGTCGTATATCCTTAGTTGAAATTTATTCTATTAGGATAGATATCAGCAGATCAATTTCGTCATGTAACTGGTCGGGTTATGGAATGAAAATTGAAATTTTACAAGTAAAAAAGAAAAAAAAAAACATTTTTAGCCAACATTTGTAATTGATTTTCTTAATATGTATTCGAACTCTGCACAAATGTATTTAAAGTTCCCTCTGCAAAATATTCACTATTGCACTCGACAGAATTTAGTACATTCTGCAATGACAGTATATTATAGTTAATTCTCCAGCGACCACACATCACTGCGGTATTGGTTTCATTAGTGTCAAGTAGTGTCAAGACATTTCATGTCATGTAAAACATATCCAAATGACACTACCGTCGCTGAAAATGTAACAAGTATAGTGAGTGCAGTGAGTGAGCGAAACGAGTGGAACACGAATATTGAAAAACAATCTGCCGCTCTGCTTTCGACGGCAGTAATGTTGTTGTCGGTATTTATGTGTTTATAAAAATGACAACAAACTTTATTTAAAAAAAAATCAAAATTAAATTATGTACGAGAAAAACTACGCATTTGTCGAAAAGCTATCCAAGAAATATTTTTTTTTTTGAAAATAATTAAATAATGAAAATAATTTATAATGAAAAAAATATTGTTCATTTAATAATAATCTTATATAAAATATTATATAATTTTCTTATAGCTTTTGAATTTTTTTCTATATTTCAAAAATAAGGAAATTTCCTTCGAGTAAGAAAGAAAAAAAAATCTAAAATGCACAGAGCACTCAGTGTCATAAGCAGTTCATTTCAGTGTTTGAATTTTTATTGCACAACATTACAGACTATTCACTACAACTACGTCTTTTTTGTGTTATGTTTTGACACTACTTGTGCATTGTTCTTGTGAGCAACACATTAATTTGATTTTCAAGCATAGAGTAGGCGACAGTACATGTCTTGAAATAACATTAATGTCTTGAGGAGAGTTTCAAATACATCTGTTTAATTTAGAAATAATTATCGTAACGAGAAAACTTAATTTTCTCGTAAACGAGTGAATTACGCGACATCTCGAAATTGTCTCGAAGCGATAACGAAGCATATGGCAGACTGGTTATTTTGCATGCTGAATTCAGAGAAATCCATGTTAGATATTTTAAGCGATAGCTAAATTTATATTTTCCCTATATCGTTTTGCTCTAATTATAGTTTTTTTATAATATATAGACTGTGCCCAAAATATTTTTCTTATGATAGTTATACGGTTTGAATAATTGGAAATCGCTGTACTGAAGTTATTCTACCACGTCGGGGTTACTCAAAAGTTGGATTTGAATGTAGACAATTATAATGTGTAAACCCGAGGTGAACCGAAATGGTGAAATTGTTTGAGGAGACCATATTACTTTTCACGTGCAGCAGGTTTTCTAAAAACAATATTATAGTTTTATCAAGAGTCTACTAAGTATGCAAAAATATTTTTAAATAATGCTGATACATAGACAGAGGTTACATGATGTCAATATATTAAAGAAACTTATTATTTTCAATTAAAATCAACCTCGAAAATCGTTAAGAAATCAGTAGATGGATTCATTGCCATTTGATCAAATCGAAATTAAAGTCTCTATACAGATCTTCAACGTTTTGTGTAACATAGCGATCTTAAAGTCATGAGTATAAATATATTTTTATATTAATATAGTTTTAACAAACCACTTATGAATATTTATACCACCGTCCGACACTATTTTGTACACATGAAAAATCGAAGAAACAGAAAAATCGTCTTTTTGGAAAGAGGTTAATTGAACTAACGTTTGAGTGTTGCAACCGAAATACATTTGTTGTAACCTCATGTCATTAAAATAGACGTACCTTAATTTAGTATTATCGAAATGTTAGTCGGCGCAACTGCACGTTCGGTTGGCTTACCCCCATGAGTTTATTTTTCATTCTGTTGAAATTGACGAGCATGCATTTGTTACGGAAACTGAGTTCGTTATTGTATCAAGAAAATGAATGACATACAGCAACAGGAATTAGTAGATATACTTTTTGAAATTGTGTCTATTATACACATAGAATTCTTTGCATACATAAGTTTTATATGCATTAATAACTTTCTTAAAATAAAATATCAATTGGAGGAGGTTGTGTCAACCTCATATTCACCGATTTCGAGGTTGTCAAAACATCATGATTACAGATTAAGAGGTTGCGACAACGGATTTTGAAGTTGTCACTAACTTCCTGATCACCAATTTGAAGGTTTTCACAATCTCATGCTCACCAATTTGGAGGTTACCACAACCGAATTGAGAGGTTGTTGCAACTACTTTATCAGTTTTTGCCGCAACCGATATAAAAACCGTTTCCTAATATCAATTCATATAAAGTTCTTATTCCTATTTGAAATGGTACTATGAGATATTTTAAAAATCTATTCAAATTTATTCATATACTACCTTTACAAATGCAAATAAAACGCTTCAACGAATTGTTACAGAGAAACTGGAATACACGTGCATTTTACTTTTTAGCGTACTTTAAGAATATATAGAATATTAGTCATGTGTCCTGCCAAAAGTTGAATTTTGTCGTAAGGTGTAATCATAGCCTGTAAGTTGTACTTTTATTAGTATTTTCTTTATAGTATTTTTTTATATTTCTTGGTTAATATATGTCAAAGTACATGTTGTGCAACAACTTTTCAATTCATTTTGACCAACATTTCTTTAGAGGCCACGTCGTAATGCTGCTCATTTCCCATTTAAGTGCGAACACTTTAAATTTTACGACTTTGTAATTCCCCCCTTGTAGCATCCCACTTTAGCATCTTTAACACTTTAACACCCATAACTGTCAAAGCAAGCCGCTAGACTGCATCACAAAGACAAAGTGCTCTGGGGGGCGCATAAGTCCAAACATATAATGTCGAGGGTTTTAAATTTCACCATAAATGCTTTCAATTTTTTAACAATGAGTGAGGCTTGCTATTTATTTAATGAGCGCTAGCTTTGAGTATGAGAGAGCATTAAATGAGCGGGGTATTAAATGAGATGGCATTAAGTAAGAGGTCGCCAAAGTCAGAGTGAAGAACTTTAACCCTCGTTTTGTTTGCTGCAAGTCTTATAGAGTTTACAGCTTTCACATATTGTGTAATTCGAAGTGGGTTTCAAGACCCGTCAAAGGTCTAATGCAGCATGTGGCCATATGGACATTTAAATAATGTTGATGAAATTTTTTCTAGATATACCAAAATTATAGCTAATGTTTTCCGGTTGCTGTGACTTTATAATAAAAAGATGAAATAATTAAAAATGCTGCAATTAGTTGATTTCTCTATAAAATAAATTATTGCTTAGAGGATTCTAAAAATTCTTTAGCAATAAATAATAATATATAAAAATCAAAAAACGTGAAACCAATTAAAAGCACACTTCTTCACGGTCACTAATCGCTGACCAAAATCTGAGTAATATGCAAATTTTTCTACTTCCATTAAATGGATGTTGCCTAAAAAGAGGTGTAAAAAAAAAATCTTAAAGCGAAATAAAAAAATGTAACGCGTTATTTACACAATTTGGAGGAACCGCGCACAAAAGTGTTAATTAATGTGCAGCAGCAGCAGTAGCTTCAATGTTTAGTTTTTCAACGAATTTTGGCAAATGCGGAGGAAGAGATTTCGCAAGAAGCCACAAACAACATAGGGTTTTAGCGGAACATCCGCCAAAAATCCAGCAGAATCAACGCAAAATAGCTGAAAAAAAACTACCGAGTTTCGTAGAAGCTGTCGAAAAAATAATAAGAAATTAATGCAAACAAAAAAAAAAATTAAAATTAAAATCAGTTTTTGCCATGCTTGGCTAACTGCGTTACTACACATTGCCAACAAACTTGGCTCAAATCAAGAACACGTTAAGACAACGCGCAAACCAAATAAAAAATAGTGAAGCGCGTAGCCAAATCATGCCACAAAACCTAGCAATTAAGTTTAAATTTTTAGTGCGAAATAAAAAGATAGGAAAAAAAATGTTATTTTTTAAAACACAAATGTTGCTGGTATTGCTCAGCAGAAGCAGCAACATGCTGTAGCATTTCTGCAGAATCGACGAAAATAATAAAATAAGAAATAAATAACAAAAAAATAAATTATGCTCAAAAGAAGTCAAAATTGGAAGTAACACTAATCTAAGTAATGTTTAAAAGTCCCAGTCTACCATATCGAAGACCTGCGATGCCTAGAAGTTTTCTCTAGTAACGACGATAATATAGTTTGTAGAGTCTAACTTTTAAAATATCTTGTATCTTCAAATTTGACAATATACGGTATATAAACATTTTCGTTGATATCGCAATATTTTTCTAAGTAATCTCGAAATTGAATAATTATTTTTTTCGATATCATTACGATTTTGAACAATTCTCGAACCGACTCCGCATCGATATCAACCTACATTGTAGGACCAATTTGGCGCTCGATATCGGTACGAGAAATTGTTTGATATCTTATGAATTCTTTTCTCGCATTGATCTCGTAACGACATCGAAACGAATAACATACTGAGGTGTTACAATATTTTTGGATCTTTAGATGAAAACACAAAATTTTTGTAAACTGCCCTTGTAGAAATTTGCTCTAATAGGATAGAGTGAGTCCCAGTCAGCCATGTATCGGAGCACTTCGATGATCGAAGTTTTCTCGAACTATCTGCGATAAAAAAGTTCGATCTCGTTGCTTTATCACTACTAATATTTTAAATTATTCATACAATAAAATTCAAGGAATAGATACGATATTTAAATATTTATCAAATTGATATCGCAATGTTTTTCGAATCAATTTCGATATTTGATGCGATATCGATCAAGAATCGTTTTTTCTCGCTTCGAATAAACTTCATTATCACCTGCCATTCGTTTCGACATCGTTACGAGATCAATGTACTCGCAGATGGAGAAATCACACGATATCTGACCCGTTCTCGCAACGATATCATGACTCATATTGGACCTACATGATAGGTAGATATCGATACGTTCTACGGAAGATTTCTCGGTAAGAGAAATTGTTAGAAATCGGAACGATATCGTAAAAAAAATAACCAGTTGGGAAGGTTAGATAACATGGGAAATTTTAAAGTATGTGTTATTATGATAGTTAGGATTATCAAAATTATAGTCGGTCTAAGCCGACTATAAATACCCTACACATATGTGTGGTTACCATTCAAATTGGTATATAGGCTGATCAAGAATACGAATCCTGAAAATAACTACAAACTTTCCATCGCTGAAGAATTTCCATTCATTTGATACCCATATTTACAAATGGGTAGGTGTACCGAATTTCGAACCACAACTCGTTTCACAGGAAAACATTATTTTCATGTATTTCAGAATGATGTCAATATATATTTGACTAAAAAAGTTGACCAAAGCACGTATATAGTAAAATTGATCTGTAGATGTAAATTTTATATGAGGTATTTAAACATAAGTGGTCGATTCTCAGGTCAAAATAAATCGATCAAGCCAATTTTCTTGTTCAGACAGCTTAGTAATCTAAATCTAAAGTTTCATTGCTCTAGCTCTTCTACTTTTTATTTCAACAGACAGACAGAAGGACAGACGGACAGACAGACGGACAGACATCGCTAAATCGACTCAGGAGGTCATGCTGATCAAGAATATATATACTTTTCCATACCGGAGATGCTTTCTTCAGGGTGTTACAAACAGCGTACCAAACTGAATATACCCTTTTACTCTTAGTGTAGGGTATAACAAAGTTCGAGATTGCTTCGAAAAATATTGCGATATCGATGTGATAAATGTGCAAATATCATATCTTGTCCTTAAATTTGAATATGCGAGAAATTTGAAAATTAAAAGCTCGAACTCGTTGCTAACTTTGATATCGAATATAGTTCGAGAAAGCTTCGAGGCATCGAAGGCCTCCGAGACTTGGCAGACTGGGTTACGATATCTGCGTACATCTTAGAACGAATTGTAGTATAATATATATACGAAATTGTAATCGAGATCGAATGAATTCCTCGACATCTCCAGTCTCGTAGCGATATCAAATCAAATGGCAGACAGAGTCGTTCATGGCCAGATCATGTTCATAATTTAACTGACCGTGTTATAAAAAGGTACAAATTCAATGATCTGTTCTCGATAGTGACTTATAATAGAGCTATATAAATTTTAATATTTTAAATAAAATGAGAATTGTTTTTCTCAATACCTTTTTTAATATGAGACGATGGGTATAAAGTCCAAGTCCATTTTTTTTTTGACTAATTTGAAATAAACCCGGATTCGTATTCTAGAGCTGTTTTGTAGTTTTAACATTTTCAGAATATTACATTTTTAAACACTAAGTTAGATGTAATAGTTACGTCGGGAATCAAATTTGATAAGTCACAAAAAGATTTCATATTCAAATGAGCAAAGACCATAATCTCGTATCAAAATGCTAAAAATTTTATATTTTATTTTACATAATATTGGTTTTTTTTTCTATGTACACAGAAAAAAATGTACATCATATTGATGAATTCAGTTCTTCAAATCATGATTTATTGTATTGAAGAACCATTTATAATAATAATGACTAACGACATCATTATTATGAATGCAATCAGAAATATGATGAGCGCTTGGTAACTGTCATAAAAGTGTTCTTCAATATGATGAAGACTACGTTTCATCATATTAATAAAAAAAGAACATAAAATACAACATATTTTACTTCATATTGTTTTCGTTCTTTTTTAGTCGTACTTCGCATGTTCTCATGTAGTTTTTGTATGTTATTTCTTATATAATGCTTGCTCGATAAGCATAAATTAGTAAGAAGTTTTATAATATTGTTACGAAAATTCAGTCTACGGAAAACTGTTCTACGTGTTCGTATCGCTGGATTGTGTACAAAATAAAAACACTCCTATGTTTGGTTTAAATTATAGCAATTAACTTTATTAATTCACTTTAATAAACAACTTTACTAATAACAAATTCTAACAACTGCTGCATGTCCACAATTTAACTTGACATTTATCACACGAGATGCACTCGACCACTTTACAATCACTACTGAAGTGCTGTACCTCAGATGCGGCTCCCTTATATACTGCATGCATCAGTTCGACACGTTTCGACAAGCTTCGACTTGTTTCGAAAACCTTCTACTCGTTTCGTGAATGACACATGCTATTGGCATCTCATTCGCACTCACGTTTAATGTGCAGATCTTCCATCTCTTTCTCGCACATTGCTCATTACGCTGAATGATCTTCCGTCTCTTTCTAATACATTGCTTAGTGCGCTGAATTGTCTTGCGTCTCATTTATTATTGTTGAATGCTTGCACAGTGGGGCAAATTACTTCTTTTCGTAACAATATATTTATTTATTAATAAAAAGTGATATTTATAAAAAATCATTTAAAAAAAAAAATTGTTTTAAAAAATATTTTTTTTTTCCAATTTTTTTATTTTTTTTTCTGTTTTTTTTTTTAATAAAATTTTCACAACAACACATTTTTTTTTGAATTATTTTCTAAAATTATGTTTTTGAAAAATTCGTAAAAAATTATTATATTTATAAATATTATGAACAAATTCATCAATATGACGAGTCAAATTCATTGTATTTAAAATTTCGTTCTTCACTATGCAATTTGATGGTACGAATAATTTAATATATATAATGAATGTATTCATCTATATGTAATTTATCAATATTATGAATCTGGTAGTTGATGAAAAATTCATAAAATTTATGAATAAATTCATCATATTGATGAATTATTTTCTGTGTATATTTATTTAGGTATTTTATTGTAAATTAAGGTTACGTTCATATACAACGATTCTAGTTTTATTGCTATCTGACACCCGGATTCAATTCGCCAGCAACGTTGATAGTAAATCTTTCAACTACCTTCAGAATAAAAATTAGCTTAAGATGAGACCGTCATGGCATTATAATTATTAACTGTTTTAAACTATTAGTGCTAGTCTTTTTAATGTTAGAAATATTTTTTCACGAATTGTATATAAAAACATTAAAATACTTTTAAAAATTGACCAATTAAAAATTGATTTACTATAAATGTTTGCAGTCTCGAAAATCCCGGAATTTAACGATGATCCTGGGATTAGTTTTCGGGACTGATTTGACTCAAATCACGGGATATCGAAATCCTGGGATTGACATCCCTAGTGTGATCGGTCCATTGTGACCTGTACACTGACCACTAAGTTTCAAAAACCTCATATAAAACTTACATCTACAGATAAAATTTACTTTATATCGGCTTAAGTGAACTTTTTTGGTCAAAAATATATTCATTTTATGCTCAAATAAAAAAATGTTTTTTCGAGAACCAAAAAAAAAAATGGAAATTAAGTACACCCATGTGACCTAACCTTCCATAATAGTTTTAGACATATTTTGGATGGTTTTTTTACCATTTCGTATCTAACAATAGAATTTAGGTTCTTATTTTTAAAATATGCTCTATCAACACAGTTTTTATAAAATTTTATAATGCTTGTTTTTATCCGATTTCGCTAAATTCTGCATCAGCGAATCATATATAGCGTATTCACAGTTCATCGTATTTTAGTATGGTATTCGTACCATGTAGTATATATACGATACAATAAAGCAACCAGTTGGGAAGGTTAGATCACATGGGAAATTTTAAAGTAGGTGTTTTCAAATGTATGTGATTATCAAAATTATAGTCGGTCTAAGCCGACTATAAATACCCTACACATATGTGTGGTTACCATTCAAAGTGATATATAGGTCACCAGGGTATACGAATCCAGAAAATAACTACAAACATTCAATCGCTGAAGAATTTCCATTCATTTGATACCAATATTTACAAATGGGTAGGTGTACCGAATTTCGATTTTTTTTTTTGTGAACCACAAGTCTTTTCGCCGGAAAACATTATTTTCATGTATTTGAGCATGATATCAATATATATTTGACCAAAAAAGTTTACCTAAGCACGTATACATAAAAATTGATCTTTATATGTACATTTTATATGAGTTATTTGAACATAAGTGGTCGGATCATAGGTCACAATGGACCGATCTCGCCAATCTAGCTCTTCAATTTTAAAAGTAGTAGGACAGACGGACAGACAGACGGACAGACAGACAGACAGACAGACAGACAGACGGACGGACGGACGGACAGACGGACATCGCTAAATCGACTCAGGAGGTCATGCTGATCAAGAATATATATACTTACCAAACTGAGTATACCCTTTCACTCTTAGTGTAGGGTATAAAAACTTCAATTTGTTGTTGCATCCCTTATAAAAGTGAAATACCACTAGTGTTGTATTTGAGAGTAGCCCTGAGGCATGTTTTTTGGTGTCGTATTTTGTGAAATGAAGAAAAATTGTAAAATTGAAGGCAAATAGTGCACATAAAATGTTAATTTATTTGTTTTTCTTTTGAATATTTAAAATAATTTCAAAAAATCCTAAATTTAAAAAACCCATCTGCATTTATTTGATGAAATATTTTAACAAGCAGAAAAGTGGTGCTCACAGTTCAATTGCCGTACTGTAGTATTCGTACAATGTCGTACCAATACCATGAAACTGTGAATACGCTAATAGAAACAAAAGTCGTGTCCTTATTATTATTTTATAAATGTGAACAAAACATATTTTATAACATCGAATACAATTTTTAACACAAACCTACTAATTTATATTGCGATGATAGAAAAAACTTAAAGTAATTTAGTAAAAACTGACGTAGTTTTTGTGTGGTTAAAGCTGAAGAAGCAGATGAATAATTTTTAGCTTCAGCATTTATCGCGCAACAACAGAAAAACGCGATTTTATTAAGTTTGACATTAAAAACGCATGTTAGTCATAAAAAAGTAGGTTGCTGCTCAATCAAGGCAATGTCAGGCAGCGTCTGGCTGGATTATGGTCATGATTAGCAGGACGGTTTTATTTTTTTTTTTCTTATTTTATGTACGGCTGTCTTCTATTTATTTATAACTTTTGATTTCAATAAAAAAGTAAATATACATAAAAACCTTGTTGCCCTTTGCCAGCGGGCAGCAGCAACAGGCAACAGTTGAACGGGCAACAACGGCCAAAACGCCAACAGGCAACAGGCTGACAAAAACATGCCAGGCAGAGTGGGTTTCGCGCAAAGTGCTGATGAGTGGCTATGGTGGCTGGCTGCCAATTGGCGGACACATGCAGACCATGAAAATCGAACCTGTATCGTATCTGAACCTAAACCTGGAACCTGAAGCTGCAGCAGCTAAAGCTAGAGCTGGTGGCCTGCGTGCCCAGGCCCCTGTGATCTGTTGCTGATCTGATATGTTACGCCCATCAATAATATTAATAATACTAAAATATGCACGGCACCAACAACACTTCGCAGTTGACTATTTGTTGTTGGTACTCTGCAAGCAGGCAGCAATCGCAGCAGCTCCATGTCAAACCCTACAAAAGAAGGGTCCAATGTGAAACTGGGTTGCAATGTGCCACGAAATATTAAAATTGACTTTGCGCGTAGGATTTGCAGTCAGTCAGCGCTTCGATGAGTTGGGTCGCCCCGACGTAGGTTGATGGTAACCATGCGACGACCGTTGCTTTGATTTGCTTTGGTTCCCATCACAACGGTGACGTGCGGTTATTTGCAAAAAAAAAAAATTGAAAACATATTTGACAGCACTATAAGCACTAGAAGGAGGACCTTTCCGTCGAACTCAAGGTTATAACTATCTGGCGTCAGACTCCAAAATCTGTTTCAGCGTAGCACATGAATGGGTTCTGCAAGTGGTTTCAAATAAGAGTTATGGTGCGCCAATGTGTGTGTCGTGGTTTGGATTGTGTGCGTGTGTTCGAGTCTATGTCATGATTTTGATGCATCTTTTATTAGCCAACCTTAACAATAAAAGCCAAGTACAAATCATAAATCATTTGGACACAAAATATTTTGATAGAATGATGTCATGTGCGCTGGCGCTCAGCAGTGTTGCGCAGGTTGGATGAATGACGGCATGGTACGGCGCAACATGGTTCTGGGAAATTTAATTCAGCTCAAGACATAGAATTTTGTTTGTATTTTGGTTCAATAAAAATAAGAGTTTGATGATAATTTATGGCACATTTAATACGTATATTTAACAAGTAGAATTTAGGAGTTCAGAGAAATTATTTTGTGGTGGTGAAATTATGTTTGGTGAGTTATTGCTTATTTATTGATATGAAACTAAAGTGTGGTTAGTTAAATTACACTACTCAACAAAACGAGAAAAATGTTTTGCCATAGACATCTCATACATAAATTCTATATAATTCGCGGTTGCTGATTTTGATTGCAGTGAAAGGGTATATTCAGTTTGGTACGCCATTTGTAACACCCAGAAGGAAGCATCTCCGGTATGGAAAAGCATATATATTCTTGAACAGCATGACCTCCTTAGTGATGTTCGTCTTTCCGTCTGTCTGTTGAAATCACGATTACAAAAAAACTAGATAAACCTTAATAAATATTTCTAAAGCTTAAAAATAAGCATTGAAATTAAAATTAGGGACAAATTTTAAAGTTGTGTATTAGGGTGTCTTATTGTTTATTATCATATTAAACTAACAATATTTTTTAAAGAGTTGAGTCCTCTGTTTCTAAAACAGAATTACCTCGGCATTTTCAAAAATGTAAACATCGATATCCTAGTAATACTAGAACTTTTTTGATAGCTAATTTAAATCGACATTGGGGCAAAATCAATATTTGCTTTAAAACGCGAATGGGAGGTCAGATCAACTTCAAATTGATACTATACACGTAACATTAGATGCCACTCTTACCAAAGAAGAGAAATCTATTTTGAGCTGGAACTTTAGTTTTTATGTAATAAAATGTGTTTTTTGACTCCAAAAGTTAGAAATTAATAACGCATAAAACTTGTACTAGCATAAAGTTTTGATTATTGAAATATTTTGTTGTGAATTTTATGTAGTAAGGGGTTCACTTATCATATCGTGTTGATTTTTATTTTATTTTAAATATATAAAATGTGAATAATATGAATAATGGTCAAACAATTTCGCGGGACCGGAATAAAACAGCACGAATAGTTTTATCTTCACCCAGAAAAAAATTCCCTCAAATCCCATTAAAATTGGTCAATAGGACAATTATTGATTTATACAAAAAATAAAAACTTTCATATAAACTCAATGGCAATGTCATGGTATTTTCTAGTATTTAATGGTATTTTCCGATTAAAATAATAATTTATCCTATTGAATATTTTTAATAGTAAAAAACTATTATTTATACAGTATTTTTTTCTGGGTGTTCGAATATATACTTCAATCAAATTGAAAGATATCAGCAAAACTGTGCATTCGCGGGAAAAGTGGGTAGTGTTGACTTTACCCCAGCCTATTTTCAGAAGCAGGTTTGAGGTTGTGTCTCATTTGCGTTTGTTTCGTGGAAACTAAATACTGTTGCTAAACTAAATGCTGTAGCTAATGAATCAATCTATCCAACTGCATTATTATTTTTGTCTTATGTCATTGATATGGTGGACAAAATTAGCATTGAAAAAATGTGTCGACTTAGCCCCGGTCTCCCCTACCAAAAGTGTAAATAAATATAAAAAAAAAAATCACAAAAAAGGAAAAATATATAAACCTTAAAAATACCTCTGAATATTCGAATCGTACATCACTTTTTTATTTCGTAATAATGATAATTAATATTATCAGATATAAAATTTTTTTTTTAGTAGTGCAAATTTACATACAGAACATCCTAAATTATTCTGTGATTTATTACGAAAAAACTCTAATCTTTAAGAAAAAAAGTGTACATATCCAAAAATAAAGTAAATTATCTCAGCTATCTTTCTAAATTATCCAAAAAAATTATTTGTAGTCAAAAAGTATTTTTAGAAAAGAGAAAAAGACATTTTTGTCCCGTCCGGAATATCCCGTCAGGAATTTATCTGTGATTTATTATAAAAAAAAAACTATAAATTTAGCAAATAATGTGTAAATATAAAAATAAAGCACATGATTTCAGATATTTTTTTAAAAGAATTCAAAAAAATAATTTGTACGCAAAATTCTCTGAATTTTTTGAATATCCATATGAACCTCAAAATTAACATCCGTTTTTGTCCCGTCAGGAACGACAACTATTTAATTTATATCTTTTGATCTAACACATGTACCTCTAATTGTTTGCATATGTTTAGTTCTATTTAAATACTACTTGAACAAAAAATCAAGTAAATTCATTAATTTTCCTTCGAGATATTAAAGTTTTAAGCGTAAGGATAATAGTGATTTTTTAAAATTGTGATTTTTAAAATTTGTTATTTCCACATCAGGATTTGAGTCTTTAGTAATATTATCGACCAACATTTTTTTAATAAAATGGATTATTCTCTAGATTTAAACTCATTGCTTTCAATAGTTTGGATGTCATTTTTTTGTTGCTCTGTAACAGACTATTTCCAATATAAGTTTCACAAAATTTTATTTGATTTCAACTAGGCATCATTCCTAGTACCTTTGAATCTGATATTTTGAATGTTTTTCATATTTGGACAACCGAGTTTGTCAGACTTTGCCAAACAAGGAGTGGAATGTTTCCAGACAGACTTTCAGTGTAACATAATTTTAATCTTAAAAAAAGCATTTGTTTCAACATTTTGACTTCAAGCTACCCTACAGAAGGATTTTTTCTCTTTAGAGTATAGTTTTTTTTTCAATGTTCTCATCAATTTCTAATAAATTGACATATTTTTCAACTTTTCACAACAAATCATAATTTTTGGTTTTCGACGAGATTGGCTTAACTTGTGGCTCATAGTGCATTGTTGTTTTTGTTCTGATTTAAAAAATATATATATATATTTTTAAATGATGTTCAGATTTAATGTTGGCTTTATAATTATCATTTTGGGTGTAACTCTAAACGTAAGACGCAATTTCACTACATCCTTTGTCAGACTGATATTCTGTCCATCGATAGAAATTAATATTTTTTATGTCGCATAAATTATGGGCGATATTGATTACATGTATAAAGATTACAAATATATAGTTCCATATTTGTACTTCACTATTTTAAAATCGAATAGATACGTGGTATCTTACTTTGATTATAATACGTTTTCGATCTTTTTTTTTTACAAATTTAGCAACGTTCAGGGGATACCCCTATATATGCAATGCACAGTGTTGATCGTAAGAAGGGATGATAGGTTAAAGGGAGGGGGGAAAGATGGAGTAGTGTCGGTGAATGTTTGTTTTGAACTTGCCAATATCGAAAATGTCGGGAAAAACGGACGCAGGGAGATTGTTCCACAAACGTGTCGTGCGACTGAAGAACGAATTTAGTCCGAATATAGGTAGTGTAGACAGTGCGTAAGTCAGCAGGAGTGAAGTATGTTTTACACCGTTTTAAAAAACCGAAGCACTTGGCCGCTTCTTTCGACACATTAAATATGTGATCATTCCAACCGAGATCACATTGAATTGATATGCCCAGAACGTCAAGAGCAGCCGACTGCGCAATATCCACAATACCCATATAGATATTAAAATCTACTCTATTTGCTTGCATTAAAATCTACTCTATTTGCAAGACCCCACTCGGAGACTGATTTAAGGTCATTATTGAGTGTGTCATTCATGGTGCGTCTTTTACTCTCAATCTCCAAAGAGTTTGGACGCTTGTTGAACGAGTATGAATGGCAAATGTTACTGTCATCTGCAAAGGAGTGAATTGGGTTCTGAGTAAATGACAGAAGATCATTGGTAAATACCAGAAATAGGGACGGGGATAGGACGGAACCCTGCGGAACTCCAGAATTGATGAAATGTTGTTCTGAAAAAACACCATCCATCGCAACTCGTATTGAACGACCCTGGAGAAAACTCGATATCCATCGAGTAAAAGATTTCCCGACACCAAATGCAATTAGTTTTGAAACGATGGCTTTATGCCACACTCGATCAAAAGCCTTGGAAATATCGAGAGCAACAGCCTTACTCTCCCCGAAAAGGTGAACACAATTATTCCACTTTTCGGAGAGGACCGCCATCAAGTCATCTGTGGATCTGGTCCTACGGAAACCATATTGGCGGTCACTGAGCAATTCGTTGTGCTCAAGATAGTTCACAAGGTGGAAGTTAATTAAGCTCTCCATTACCTTCGAGAGTGCAGAGCATATTGCAATGGGTCGGTAATTGGCAGGGTTCGTAGCCTCGCCCTTTTTTGGAACTGGCTGGAAATTGGCAACCTTCCAACAAGATGGAAAAACTCCTGTCGTGTTCCGATAGGTTTTTAAGATATTTGAATCTAAACTCCAAAAATATTGTTTTTTTTTTAGACGATTTTTTAGCATACAAAAATTTCCAGGATTTCCAGATGTAAATATCATAATAACTTATTGGAATATTACCATTCATTAGTATATTAAAATTTGTCTAGACATTAAGAAAAAAATTGCGTATAAATATTTGTTGGTAAACTCTTTTTCCCCAGAACTATTTTATCATCAGCGAATATCAGCGAATATAGCATATAGCATCAGCGAATTATATAGAATTGATGGATGAGATGTCCATGGCAAAAATCGTGTTAGGTGTTTTTGAGTGAGGTAAATTTTATTAAGGTTAGCTCGATTGGTTAATGTGTTGGAATACGAGTTAAAATTTGTTTGTACGTAAGACTAAGAAAAGATTTGCCTCTATACGATGCTAATTCTCGGCAGACAATGGCAAACCTCCGAGAGTAAACACTGCCCATGAAAAAGCTCTCACCCCGCCGTTTGGATTCGGCATTAAACTGTAGGTCCCACCACTTTGAGTACAAATATAACATGCACAGCTCAAATGGTCAGAGTGCTAGGCCTAAGTTCTTCAAAACTGTAGCGCCAAAATATTATTAATTAACTGACTGATCTATTCACGTCCCGCCCGAATACTTTGGCATTGGAATTTGGATAAGATGGACATCTCCCGATTTAGGCACGGAGAATTTTTGAAATTCGCTCTCTTAAAGTACTAAAATGTTGAAATCGAAACGATATCAAAGAAAAAAATAATCAAAGTTAGAGATTCCTTCGAAAAATATTGCGATTTTAATGTGATAAATAATTAAATAAAGTAACTTGTCAAAAAATTTGAATATACGAGAATTTTTTAAAATTAGAACCGATAAAGGAACCATGACCGAACTCTTTAATCAAAATTATTCAAGAGCGCTTCGAGGCATCGGAGTTCTTTTCTAAAAAGTTTGTAAAAATTATTACTAAAATAGAGGGTATTTAAAATTTAATGGATTTTTAATTTTGTTTTCTTCACCATAAAAAATACAAAACCACAGTCAGTTTATTTTTTCCCATCTGTGTGGTCCAACAAGTATGGCAAACACTTGACACCCCGAAATAAATCAACGCAAATATTTGCTGCTCAATTATTATGCGTCCGTCCATCTGTTGCGCACACGTTCAATAAGCCTACAAAATAACCATGAGTCGTATCTAACTAATTATGCGCTGTTACAAGAGGTACCTCATAAGAAAAAGAACCAAACAAAACCTAACAAACAAATAACAGCCAACCGACAAAAGACTCGCAATTTGTCATTAGATGAGGCGCAGACAAAATTTGCAGTCTGGAAGCTCAGATTCAGTGTGTGGGCTTTGGACCAAGTTAGCAACGCAACCAGTATCCGTACAGACCACAGCGGAGCAGACCACATACGCGCAATGACCTCGTGCGGATGGTATTAATTCTGATGTGCGATTTTTTCCGAATTTAATGTGGAGAAATGAATCAGCTGAATGAGCTGAAATATGAGCTCTGGCAGAGCCAACAAGTTCACCCACGATGGTGAATTGCGATTGATTTGGCTATGAGGCTGACTGACTGCCTGGCTAATAAGTCATGATTGCTTTTGACCATTTAAGGCGCGGTCGTTAACTTGGTTTATTTTAGATATTTGCTGAAGACTGAGATCTGCAGAGTAGAAGTCAATGTTGAAGGTCATTCGATTAGTAATATTTGAAATTAAAAAATAAAATAGATTTTTTTAATGACAAGTGAAAATTTTCATTTTGAATGAAAATTTATATTTTTAGTGATATATTGAATTATTAGTGAAAAATTGAATTTTTAGTGAAAAATTTATATTTAATTGAAAAATTTAATTTTTAGGTAAATATTGAATTTTTAGTGAAAAATTGAATTTTTAGTGAAAAATTCAATTTTTAGTGAAAAATTGAATTTTTAGTGAAAAATTGAATTTTTAGTGAAAAATTGAATTTTTAGTGAAAAATTGAATTTTTAGTATAAAATTGAATTTTTAGCGAAAATTGAAATGATAGTGAAAAATTGAATTTTTAGTGAAAAATTTAATTTTTAGTGAAAAATTGAATTTTTAGTGAAAAATTAAAATTTTAGTAAAAAATTGAATTTTTAGCGAAAATTGAAATGATAGTGAAAAACTTAATTTTTTTTAGTAAAAAATTGTTTTTTTTTTAGTGAAAATTTGAATTTTTAGTAAAAAATTGAATTTTTAGTAAAAAATTGAATTTTTAGTGAAAAATTGAATTTTTTTTTTAGTGAAAAATTGATTTTTTTTTTAGTGAAAAATTTAATTTTTTTAGTGAAAAATTTAATTTTTTTAGTGAAAAATTGAATTTTTTAGTGAAAAATTGAATTTTTTGTGAAAATTTGAATTTTTAGTGAAAAATTGAATTTTTAGTGAAAAATTGAATCTGCTTTTCTTTTTTAGTGAAACGTATCTCTTCAGTGATTTCAAAAATTCTTATAGCATTCATTCCGTGCAAGCACTGTCAATTATAATTTAAAATAAACATATGCCCTCAATAAAATTCCCATTTAATTTCGATGAATCATTTAAAATTCAAAGAATTCTAGAAATATTCGAAATTGCAATTTGATCTTGAATCTTGAAACCTAAAGACAGCTAAATTACAAAAAAATGAAATTCGACGAAATACGCCACTCAGCGGTGAATGGTTAAGATGACCTTGACAAAATGTAGCTGCTGCTGCGCCCACTTTCAAAGCCAAAGCCTCTTCTGATGGACATGGGCTTCAGTCGCAGCAATTCTACTACTACATTGTAGCAAGAAAATCCAGACTATTATGCTGTCGCATAGGACAAGAAATTGGCCGATCTTGCAGGTTTAGCTGATTACGAAAAAAAACAGATTTCTCAATTTCCCCAGCACATGATGACTGTCTTGAGAAAAGACAACGACATAAAGACAACGCCAGACGAGGAAGACACTCGAGAAGTCTTGAAATAGAGACAGATCCAAAGAACCGAAAGACAAAACCGACAATCATACTACATAAGTTACTTGTTGCCGTAATTTCAAAGATTATCACACTTAATCGCATTGAAATAAAAGTAATAATAATAAAATTAATAAAACAAAAAAGTCGACTGGCAAAAAAAACCAGGACGAAGCAATGTTCAAAGAAGAACTGAGCGAACGTCCTTCGTTGGAATGCAAGAAAGGCGTTTCGCACAGCAAAAAAGCGATATTAAAAATAGAGCTGAAGGCGTAAAAAAGAGTTAAGAGATCAGCAAAATAAAATATAAAAAATGCAGAAATAAAAGTGCAAAAAATGAACTACAAATAGACGATGAGTTGTAGAAGTAGAAACAGAAACAGAAAAAGAACCAAAGTCGGGGGCGAATCATCCATTGGTAGGCCGAATTTGTGAATTATACTAAAATTTTTAATAGGGAAATCCTGTGTATACATAGCGAAATTCTATTCATTTATACATTTGGGCATCAAATTTCGACCTGATTCAAACAAGGACCATCTACCAAATTCAATGCACTGAAGAATGTCCCTTTTGCGGAGGTGAAAGGTCGATGTTATTAAAAACTGTATAGTGTCAGTAGCTCATACGTTAGTGCATTGGACTGTGAGCCGAAAGATCCCATATGCATATCTGGGTTGGGGCTAACAACATATTTTCTTATCAAACATGTTTCTATACTACGATACCTCTCGGAAGACAATGGAAACTTACGAGTGTAATGAATGCCCATGAAAATCTCTTATTCCCGCCATTCGGATTCGGTATTTAACTTTAGGTCCCATTATTTTGAGTACAAATAAACTCAAATGGTGAGAGAGCTCTACCTACGTTCTACAGGATTGTAGCGCGAAACTATTATAAGGAATGTTAGATGTAGAAGGAACGTAGATAGGAACGTAGATGTCAGTGTTATATGCGGAAGTGGTCGGTTCACAGGTCACAATCAACCGATTATGCATATTTTCCACAGCGTAGGTATATAAGTCATCTAAATTAAAAATTTCATAGATCTAACTTTTAAAGTTTTCCTGTAATCATGATTTCAACAGACATACGAACATCGCTAAATCGAATCAAGAGGTCACGCTTATCAAGAATATATATCGGATATGCCTCCATTTGGATGTTACAAACGGTGTAGCAAATTAAATATATCCTTTCATTCTTAGTGTAGGTTATAATAAAAAAGATGCTCGTTTTACGTGAAGGGCCGTATAAGGTTTAAAGTGTCCTTTATTTATTTATGAATGTATTTAAAGACTTTTGTAGAAACAAGACATAAATTTAAAACATATCTTTAAAAGTAACTGCCATAATTCGAAATACAATTTTGTGGCCCAATTCGGGGTTGATTACAAAATATTTCTTATACAAGTCCGCTCCTGTCCAGAGTCCCTAGTAAACGAAATAAACGATTAGAATGCACCATGAATTTTACGATCGTCGAACTCTACGATGCTGTAGAAATCTTTGAGAGTTTTTTTTTCTGATGGTAACCGCGCCGACAAATCGTCGTTATTTTTAAGCCGATTAATTATGGGACTTAGTGACTTTGAGTGGTATAAAAAGTAGAAACTAACAATAACAGCGGGTGCAGGACATTTTATATTGCAATTTGCCAAAGACGATCTAAAAGATCGTTGAAATTTGTCAGTCTGCGGAACAAAACGAAGCACCGCGACAGCGTTGAGTTGTCTGATTAATTAAATATTAGATCGTGAGACTAAAGTGGATGCTGCAACCTGCAGTTGGTTGCAACTGAAGGCTGAAATTAGCGGGAGTCCATGGGCACCATCGTCTCAAGGTCAGCAACATGTGTGGAAGGAATTTAATTGCGGAAATCAATCAAGTGCTGAACGAAGATGATGCATGGCGCAAGACGATGGGACTGATTTGGAATTACCTTCTAACGTTTATGTCATTTTTATATATCCGGCATATAAATCAGTTGGGCGCGGTAAATAGTTTGTGATTAATAATAAATAAAGGAATTATAATATTTCTAATTTTTGGTGAATTTATAAAGAATTCTTTCCAGAGAGAATTCTTTTTCAAGATGATGTTTCCCAATAGAATTCTTAGGGCGAGTTTATACGATAGAGAAAATAACTAGAGATAGATAAAAAAATCTAATAGAGCTGTGTAAACACTACATAGAGCTCCATGGTAGGGAGCTCTACGGTAGATTTTGTCTCTATCTCTAGCTAATTTCTCTATGGTGTATTCGAGCCTTTAGAATTTATAGTCTCGTAGAAAATAGTTTAGAGTATAATTCTGGCGAAGTGTTGACTCTGGAAATTAATATCCTAGAAAGACAATTATACTGCTAACAAAATATCCACGAATAATTTAAATTAACAAACAAATTTAATTTCTTCGCTTATTACATATCTTTAATTCTTCCCCAAGACAATTATTCCTCGAAACGTATCTTCCCAGTTACAATTTTTCCCCAAGATAAGTCTTCTCCGAGACAATACATTAACAGAGAATTCTTCAATAAATCTATGTCAACCTGGATGTGGGGAATTGCTTTGGAGAAGAACTGTCTGGGAAAAAATTGTTGGTGAAGTATAATTTCAAAGGCAAAATTCTGGGAGCCGTAACAGTAACCGTATTTTAGAAATTTGTGAAAAGAACATAACTATTTTGGGGCCATGAAGATTTTCAGTTGATATAAACTAACTTCACAGAAAAAAAATCGTAAATATAGTGGCCCTAAAACTGTGAAGTGGCTGTAAAACTGTAGTGTATTTAAACTGTGTAGTTTGTGAAGTCGGTTGTTGTCTGTGCTATATATACTCCAGCCCATAGCATATACACCAACCCATAGTATATACACCAACCCAAAAAACATACACCAACTCAGAGCAACCCATTAGAGATTTGATTAAAAAAATTCGTATATCCAATTAATTATATTAATAGCATTTACTAATTAATTTCAGTATCAATATTTACGTTCAATATTTATTTTCTGTGTTGAAGAAAACTTTGATAAACTAATCATTTTATAAAAGTCAAATTTACTAGGTTTACAATTTTTAATAAACCTTTGGAAAAATTCACTGCTTTAGGTTTAATTTAACGACTCTGTTTACAAAATTGCGTTCTAAGTTCCTAGTAATCTTCTTTAAAAGGAAAACCTTACGCACTGTAACCCATAATTATTAAATCGATCACTGTAACACGCACGATTTGTGACGCTGTTAAAAGTGCTGAAGTTAATAATGTTGCCCTTTACATGCGCTTTAATTTATTTGTAATTTTTTTAAATATTAAAATGCATGGCGACAACCACAACGCAACGATTTCTTTCAAATTAATCTCTATATAAGAAAACCGCAAATTATGGCTTGTAGCTTGTGGCATGAACCCTAAACAATTTTGCTATTATCTAAAGATTAATATAAGTTCTTCGGGTTCCAGGAAAAACAACGGCAAGCGTCAAAAAAAGGTTTTACAACAAGTTGTTATTAATTTTTATACAAAAAATAATAATAAAAAGGAACTTCCATAGACACTGAAAATCATTAACAAAAAAATGTAATGATGGACATGGTTTTTACAAGAAATTCGAACGCAGGTGTTTTTATTTGGTTGGAAAGATGCTTCCATTAATGGTAGGGTTTAATGATTTAATACATGGATGTTTTAATGGTTGAATATTTAAATGGGTGGTTAGTAAAATTAAAGAAAAATACTTAGACTAGTTCATACAATACATATTTTCGATTATATATGCGTGTCAACGAAACAACTTAATTAATAAGCCTTACTAAACGTGGTTTTTTGCACTTTAAAATCTACATAACTCTGAAACCAAAGATGCTAGATTTTAAAACATCAATGGCAGCTTATCTTATATATCTGAAGTATTGGAAAAAGTAAACAATAAAAGCCATTACAATAGCTCAAGATGCCAACAAACCAGTCAATCCATCAGTTTGGTTACTTGATCCGGTAGGGTGTCCGGAACACATGTGACGCAGCAGTAATACATACCGCATTTAAAATGCGAAAAACGTACGCATATAATGATCGACGCCTAGATTGACGATGGGTCATAAAAATTCCGCCAGGCTGTAGGGCAGGGCATGGCAACGTCTCTGTTGGCGTACACTGTGGTAATAGGGATGGGCATGCCTTGTGCGGGCCACATTATGAGCATGTGCAACGCATTCATATTAATGCAGCTCATAATTTCGCCTCTTATTTGGTCACAGCGAAAATGGCAAAAATTAATATAAATGCGTTACGCATGCGTTCGCTGAAATATGCGTCGGAGACCCCCGCCCTGACCTGGGTCAAATGGGAAAATAATTATTTTAATTAAAATTCACCTTTTCACCAAAAATTCACTTTTTCACTAAAAATTAATTTTTTTCATTAAAAATTCAATTTTTCATTAAAAATTCAATTTTTCACTAAAAATTCAATTTTTCACTAAAAATTCAATTTTTCACTAAAAATTCAATTTTTCACTAAAAATTCAATTTTTCACTAAAAATTCAATTTTTCACTAAAAATTCAATTTTTCACTAAAAATTCAATTTTTCACTAAAAATTCAAATTTTCACTAAAAATTCAAATTTTCACTAAAAATTCAATTTTTCGCTAAAAATTCAATTTTTCACTAAAAATTCAATTTTTCACTAAAAATTCAATTTTTCACTAAAAATTCAATTTTTCACTAAAAATTCAATTTTTCACTAAAAATTCAATTTTTCACTAAAAATTCAATTTTTCACTAAAAATTCAATTTTTCACTAAAAATTCAATTTTTCACTAAAAATTCAATTTTTCACTAAAAATTCAATTTTTCACTAAAAATTCTATTTTTTACTAAATATTCAATTTTTCACTACAAATTGAATTTTTCACTAAAAATTTAATTTTGCACTAAAAATTCTTTTTTTTTTTAATTACTTAAAATTAAGTCACTAAAAACTAAATTTTAGACTAAAAATTCAAATTTTCAATGAAAATTTAATAAAAAAATTCAACGTCAACCATCCCTTTTTTTAAATAAATTTTTAACTATAAGTATGAAAAAAATCACAAATATTCTATTTTGTTTAATCCCTGTTGAAGATTAGTTGACTTAACTCCATTAAACTGCTATAACTTAATAACTCAATTCAGTTAAACGGAAGCAGCGGCAGCGAATGTTACATGAACGACATTATCGATCGACAGGAACTTCGGCCACATTGCATTTTAAATGTTTAAAGTAGCGCTTATCGCAATGAAATTTCCGTTCAGCATTTGCGTCTAATTAAGTTGAAGCAACATGAATACAAGCAGCAACATGGAGTTGGCGAAACTTGGCCGGACGGCCGGGCGATCGGCAGCATGCAAGACTTGACATTGTTTGCGCTTTAAGTGGCAATAAAAAGCATTAAAACTGAAGTATTTGCCAGTTAAACACCGTTAAGTGACGGCAGTAAATACTGTAAACGACAGTCAGATGGACAGACAAAGGATGGACAGACATTGAGTAGGACGGACGGACGGTTGGACAAACAGCTCTAGTGCAGCTGCTGCGGATGACGCATGAGATGCTGATTTTTTTGTTGCACTTCCGCAAGATGAAAGTCTTAATTGCTGATAGCAGCGACAACCCTACCAAATGCGCTGTTGCAACATACATCATGCGCTTTGCTCTGGTTGCAGCAACAGACAGTTCTAGTAGCTTAAGGCAAAATTTTATAATTTTTTGTTCTGAATTAAAATGTTTTTCTTTTCGTTTTTTTAAATTGTTTTTATATTTGCAATATTTCTAGTGTGTCTTGCACTACTTTCAGTTGCTGTTGCTCGGTTACAACTTTCTTTGCTACATTTTGCTGCTGCTGCTGTTGCTGCCGTCTCTTTTTATGCAGATCACAACAACTGTTTTTGCTGTGCAATGTCCGCGCCTGCAGCCATCAGAATTAATTAATGGCTTCATTGCGTTAAGCTGTGCAGCGACGAGTAGCGGTTTAAATGCGCTTTCAATTTAATTTAATTTATTTATTTTTAATTTTCTTATTTTTATTTTTGCATTATATTATATACAAGTAATACCTGATTATTTAAATGATTATACGGATCACATTATAATTGTGCTAATTATATTTCGAACATATTTCAATTGGTATAAATATAATTCGTTAATTGTTTTAAGAATTCAATTTTTTTAACTCAATATTTTAAACATAATATGATGGTTGTAATTATATAAATATAGTGATGTAAACAAAATATTATTGATGTAAATATAATAAGTTTTTTATTTTTTTTAAATTCTGCTAATATCGTACGATTGTTATACAAAGAATTCGATTATTGTAAACATCATACAATCATAGTAAAATAATATGATTGTTAAAATCATAAACAATTGCTGCAAATATTATATGATTGATGAAAACATTCTATTTATATAATACTATTGACAGTTGTATACATAATTCAAATAGTGTCAATGTAATAATATCAAACAATAGATAACATTTCCAAATAAACATAAAAACAAAAACATTGGTCATTTTTGTAACCATTATACGATTGCTGTAATTAAAATACAATTGTTCTTAATAAAACACTACCAATAGCATTTTGGATAATAAGATTTTTGTTAATATAATAACAATTAGTTTAGATAACATTTTTATAAACATAATGTGTTATTTCTTCAAATAATAATATTGTTGTAATTTGTATATATTACCGATAAATTTGTGTGGAATTTTTATGACAGATTCACGGCATATTTTGTGAGCGGGCAGAAAACAGAAACAGCTTTTGATACAAACTCCGTCTTTTTCTGTTTAAAATATGTCGGCAAAATGTTTCTTAGCTGCCTTGACCCTGCCAAAAATTTTGTCTGGGGTGGTATAAACTTTCAAACTATAAAAAAATATGCAGAAAATATTTCTAAAAAAATTTCAGAAATTTGGATATCTCAATCAGATAAATGAGGAGTTTGTATCAAAAGCAGTCTGTTTTCTGCCTGTTCCCAAAATATATCGGGAATCTGCCTATAAAATTACATAAAATATGATAATTTACCATACACTTCTCGAAAAATGACACGACATTTTGTTTTGGGTACATTCCTGGCATATTTTAGGAACGCACAGCTTTTAGTAAAAACTCCGTCTTTTTCTGCTCAAAATCTTTTGTAAAAATGTTTCTGTTGCATGGAACCTGCCAATAAATTTAACTTAAATTGATTTAGACAAATTTTCAAGAATTTAGAATTTTAGATCTCTGACATATTGTATTGGGAGAAATTAATGTATTCTTGTATACTAAACCAAAACATAATAACTCTACTTAATTATAGAAAATATATCTTTTCATGTTTATTATTTTAACAATTTAATTAATTATTTTAGTATTTTCTTAATTTTCTTATATCTTATTTTTTTAATTAAATTTTAATTTTTTATTATTTATTTTTATTTTAAATTTATTTTTATTTTAAATTAAAAGACAATACGTTTTCAATGCAATAATCAAGACATATATTGCTTTATTATTGGAGTTGTTAAATGGTATTCGATCATATATCTCACGTATTTTTTCAAATTACCTTCGACTAAAATAAGACATGTCTCATTTTCGCTTAATTAAGCACATATTAAATCAATCAAATTGCATTTTGTGCTTAATTGTATTTGTTTAATATTTTATTAAATTATTTTTTATAATTTTCAAATATTTATTTTATATTTTTTTTATATTTCATTCGCTCTTGTCTCGTTCAATAATGATTGAATGGCGTAATTATGCAGTCATCTTAATGTCGCTGCGCTGTCAAAGATAATCAGCAACAACTGCAACCACACCGCAACAACACCAACAACACCATGAACAAATACAACAAAGTTCATGAGGTTCATGCGCGTTGAACCTCAAGTCGAAGGTGCCAAAGCGCGCAAGTGCAGCGTCTTTCAACATTTTATGCAATCATCAGCAGCAGCAACATTATTAGCAGCAACATCATCATCAGCAGCAACAACTATATTAGTTCCCCTGAAGTGAGGGCAGCGGTTAGTTGGATGAATGGAAGGAAAGCTGCCTGACTATTCTGCTGTTGATTAGTACAAAAGACGACTGCAACGACAATGATGATGATCGTTGAAACTTATTGGCTGTGGCATGTGACGCGAGTACGTGGCAGACTACAGACGGCAACATGCAACAGACCGACAGGGACAGAAGAACCGAAAGACTGAGTAACGGATGGACGGAAGGACATAAGGATCATGTAAGTGGGAACACTATAAGACCTAGTCAAAACTTTTGACAGGGTCGACGGCTTAGAAAGAGTATTTCGGATGATTTTATGCAGAAGAAGGTTGAGTTTGTATAAAAAGCTGCCTTGTTTTGGTCCATATCCACAATATGTCAGGAATCGGCGTTTCAAATTACCCAAACCTTGCCAAAAACTTTTATTTATTTGTGTGTTTGCCCGAAATATTCCTGATGACATTTTATCTCGGAAGGGTTTTAAAATTTTAGCATCCTCTCTATACCAAGTTTATAATAGATATAAGACTATTTCGAAAGGTCGTTATTAAAGATTTTTAAGCAGACATAAGCGCTGATTATATCATGCACTGCATATTTTATTCCTGTACCCAAAATATGTCGGGAATCTACTTTAAAAATTGTTGATAACCTCTTAAGCATATTTTTTTGGCAGTATTACAGACAAAATTTTTGGCAAGGTCGAGAATTTTTGAAACATTTTTTCGACATATTTCAAACAGACAAAGGCGGAGTTTGTATCAAAAGCTGTCTATTTTCTATCCGTTTCCCAAATATGAATCTGCCGTAAATCTGCCATAAAAATTCCACAAAAATTAACAACCTGCTATACACTTCCCAAAATATTCTACTTATTTGTGCGTTTGTCGGAGATATGCCCAAAATATACCTAAAAAATTGAATTTTTCTGAAATATTTTGGGCATATTTTCGGCAAACGCACAGATAAATATAATATTTTGGGAATTGTATAGCAGGTTGTAAATTTTTTTGGAATTTATATGCCAGATTCACGCCATATTTGGGGAACGGGCATAAAACAGACAGCTGTTGATACAAACTCCACCTTTGTTTGAAATATATCGAAAAAATGTTTCTAAACTGCCTCGACCCTGCCAAAATTTTATCAGCTACCCGAGACACAATTTCCCGGCATTTTTCAGGAACATTTCGGGCATATTTTCGGAAAACGCACTGCTAAATGAAATATCTTGGGAAGTGTATAGCAGGTTGTAAATTTTTGTGGAATTTTATAGCAGATTCACGCCATATTTGGGAAACGGGTAGAAAACAGACAGCTTTTGATACTAACTCCGCCTTTGTCTGTTTGAAATATGACGAGGAAATGTTTCTGAACTGCCTCGACCCTGCAAAAAATTTTGTCTAGGGTAAGTGTTAACCCTACCGAAAATTTTGTCTAGGGTAAGTGTTAACAAATTTCATTGAATTTTAGACAAATATTTATGGTATATTGTGCGCAGCCTATGATACAAACTACTTCTTTCTCTGCTGAAAATATTAAAAAAAAAATGTTTGAACTTTTTCAACTCTGCCAAAAATTTTGTATAGGGCACTAATAGATTTCCCATTTTCTATGTGGTAATTCACTAATATTCACGAAAAATGCGACCCATGTTGTCTGAAAACAGTTAACGTTTTTTTTTCGTATTTTTCAAAAGAAAAGGCGGATATTGTATTAAATAATGCACAATATCTGTAGTCTCTAAAACTTGGAAATATATTTTTTTTAATTTTATTTCTATAATTCTTATTTATCCCGAGTTTTACAGTGTTTGCTTTTATAATTCATTCCAGTTATTTCTTTTCTTTTGTCATTCTGTTTATAAATTATTCCTTTTTTAATATTTACGAGTTGGGAAAGTTAGGTCACATGGGTAAGTTCGGTCACATGGGGCGGATTTTTATAGTCGGTCGGGCCCGACTATGGAATACCCTACACCTTTGGTGGGGATATTAATGTGGGATATTTAATTGCATACCTTAATTTTAAAGTTTTTAATTATGCTGAACCTCCCCACCCTCAGAATATTATTCATATATCAGAAATGTACGTCTTATATCCCCATAAATTAAAAAATGTATATAAAAGTATAAACAACTAAAAAAAAATTGAAAAATATAATTGGGCGGACCACGCCTATATTTAAAATTTTGAAAGGCTAATATTTCATAGATTTCATTTTAATAACTTACGGATCAAATTTCCACTATGAAAACCCGGGAAATAATGAAAAAAAAAGTGGCGAATCACGCCCATTTTTGAACCACATATTTATAGGTGAATTCTAACAATACCTTTTAAATTTTATAACTATACCATTAATACTTTTCGAGTTATTAGTTCCGAAAGAGTTATATAAAAGTGACTTGTATGGGAGGTGGGCGTGTCCGTTGACCGATTTGGCTCATTTTCAAACTCAGTTCCTGCTTTAGGCTAAAATATATTGAGACGAAATTTCATCGCATTCTGATCAGTATTTCTCAAGTTATTCTGTATTCGGACAGCAAGACAGCAAGACGGACAGACAGACGGACATGGCTAAACGGACTCGGGTAGTGATGCTGATCAAGAATATATATACTTTTCCATACCGGACACGCCTCCTAAGGGACGTTACAATATATGCACAAAGTTAATATACCCTGTACCTCATAGGTGTAGGGTATAATAATTGTTTTGGTTTTCATAATTTTTTAACGTTTTTGATTCTTTTGTAACTTTTGATATTTTTTTTATTTTTTAAACCGTTACGTTTTTTACCTCTTTTATTTTTATTATTATTTTTTTTTTTACTTGTTTTGTTACTTCATATTTCGAGTTTGGTCTTCTAATTTCCTTTTCAATAATTTTTCCATTCTTCCCGTTTTTCTATTTTCTCCACTTTATATTTTATCTTTTATAATATTTTTAATACATTTTTGTTATTATTTTTTATTTCATTAATGAAAATGAGTTTGAATGCAGTTGATTTTTTTGTTTGTTACTTTGGTTGCCATTCTTTTTTTTTGTTATTTCTGTATGTCGTAATTGTTATTGAAATTGCTGTTGCGGCTGCGCCTAAAGACCGGCGTTAATCTGATTGCCACGGTCTCTGGTCTGGCGTCGGCTGTCGTTGAACTTGAACTTTTTGGCCATGTGTTGAAGACGCGTTTTACGTGCAGTCGAACCGTCAATTGTTCTTCTATATTTTTGCACCGCCCTTCTTTAACTCTTCTGCAACTCTTCTTCTACAACAAACAGCGGTTCAAGTTCAAGGCGCTTTGGCGATGTTTTGAATTTTTATTTGTCGATGTTGTAGAAGATTTTTATGTGGTGTGAAAAATGGTTGCACTCAAAGAGATGTTTTTTTATTTTTAATTTAAGAAAAAATGTGTGTTTATTAAAATAAATTGAATTCAAGCGAAAAAAATATATTTTTTTGAATAAATAATTAATTTAAATGAATATTTAAGACATATTTTGTTGAAATTAAAAATATTAGTAATCTTTAATTAAATATGTCGCTAAACAATAAAAAAAATGTGTGACCATTTATGCATTATTTTTTTAACTAAGCCAAATATGTGCCTAAATTGTTTAACGCCTAAAATAGTTGATATATAAATTAATATTAAATTTGCGCTATGAAATGACATCATTCTGATGTGTAATCCAAATACATAACAAAAGACTTGAGCAACGAACTTGCTGTCTTGTTGATTGTAAATATTAGAAAAAAATCGAAATTAATTAAAATATTCGAGAAATGAACTGCAATTAATCAACTAGTGTTGAGTGACTTTAAATAATGTTATTTCAAAAATTTAATATTTTGATAAATTTAAAATATTAAATTTTTGTTTATATTTTTTAATTTTAATTACTTAGTATTCCAATAAAATTTATTAGTGAATTTATTAATTTTACATATATTTTACAATATTTCTTTCTTTTAATTTTATTTTTTAAGTTTTCAATTATTATTTTTAAAAATTATATTTTTAATTTTTCAATTTTTATTTATTTATTGAATAATATTTGTCTAATAAGTAAATTTATTTCATTTTATAAACACATTACAATATTTCATTATTTTTAATATTTAAATTATTAAAAACAAAAAAAAATAATTTTTAAATTTTTTTAAAAATTTTTAATTTTTTTTTTAGTATTGAATAATATTTTTCAGTACCAATTTTCAGTTAACAAGCCAATAAAACACTGCATTCAAATTCTAAGAACAGCACGCAGCAGCTTCCAGGCAACAGCATCAGCAGCAACTACTCTGCGCTGCCTGAGGCCGTAACATGCCACTACTATGCCATTTGCTGCAGTTGTTAGCCGAGTTAATCTGCGGCATCATAACTCTAATTTGCAGCACTCAAACATCAACAACAACAACAGCTGCTGTTGCTGCAAATAACTGTAACTCTTTTTTATCCAGTGCCATCGAAATATTTGTGGCAATATTTTTTCATATTTTTTTATTTCTTTTTATTTTTGGTAGCTGAAAGGCTGCTGCTGTAGCTGCTTATTTGTTTAGTGTTGCAGGCAGCAGCAACAACTTCGAAACTCACAGCAACAGCAATAACAAGCTTCGCACTGCAGCGATTGCCGCAGCAACAACAGCACTCAATTCTAACGCCTGCAATGGCAGCAACTCTTGCTGCTGCTGGTGGTGGGCGGACAATTTACCTGGTTGTTTCTGCTGCGCTCATTTAAATTCTAACGTTGCTGAAAAATGACCTAAACTAAAATGTGCTTTGACTTGAGTTGCGTTGTCAGGTTTATGACTTATGAAGGCCGGCCAGAAACTCATCTTCCTCCTCCTCTCATTTTGTGGCCCACTTTTCGTGTAAATTTTCAACATTAATTGCTTCGCATTTTCACTTAATGATTGTGTGACCACAACAGAATGTTGGCCAAGTTTTAGAGTTTTTCGTAGTTTTTCGACGTTCATGGCCAAGTTGCCGGTCACCAGCAACGCCTCAACCAGTTGCTGACGCATTTGCAACTCGGTTTGTGGTGCAAACAGGCGCTGCAGGAAAAACACACTCGCATGGAAACAAAAACAACAAATAATACAAAAAAAATAGAAGTAGATTTAACAGTTAGTTGGAAAGGAAATGAAAAACTGTAATTGAACGGCTTAGATTTCTGAACAATGTAGGTGTGGAAGACAATAACAAATGAAATTTTATTTTCAGTGAAAAATTGAATTTTTTGTGAAAAATTTAATTTTTAGTATACATTTAAAATGTTCGAGGAAAATTGAGTTTTTAGTCAAAAACTGAATTTTTAAAGAGAAATTTACTTATTACTGAAAAAAAATTATTTTTAATTGAATTTAAGCGAAAATATGAATTTTTAATGAACAATTTGATTTTTTAATGAAATATTCAAAAGTTGAGCTTTTAGTGAAAAATTGAATTTTTAGTGAAAAATTGAATTTTTAGTGAAAAAATTAAATTTTTTAGTGAAAAATTGAATTTTTAGTGAAAAAAATTTAATTTTTTTAGTGAAAAATTGAATTTTTAGTGAAAAAATTGAATTTTTTAGTGAAAAATTGAATTTTTAGTAAAAATTGAATTTTTAGTGAAAATTTTACTTTTTAGTGAAAATTTGAATTTTTAGGGAAAAATTTTGTTTTTAGTGAACATTTCCACTTTTTATCCAAAATTTTATTTTTAGTGAAAAATTTAATTATTAGTGAAAAACATAATTTTTAATTGAATTTTAATGAAAAATTCAATTGAATTTTTAGTGAAAACTGGAATTTTTAGTGAAAATTGAATTTTTAGTGAAGAATTGAATTTTTAAGTGAAAAATTGAATTTTTTGTAAAAAATTCAATCTTTAGTGAAAAATTTAATTTTTTTTCACTAAAAATTTAATTTTTAGTGAAAAATTTAATTATTAGTGAAAAATATAATTTTTAATTGAATTTTAATGAAAATTTTAATTGAATTTTTAGTGTAAATTAATTTTTAATTGAATTTAGTGAAAAATTGAATTTTTAGTGTAAAATTGAATTTTTAGTGAAAAATTTAATTTTTAGTGAAAAATTGAATTTTTAGTGAAAAATTGAATTTTTAGTGAAAAATTGAATTTTTAGTGAAAAATTGAATTTTTAGTGAAAAATTGAATTTTTAGTGAAAAATTGAATTTTTAGTGAAAAATTGAATTTTTAGTGAAAAATTGAATTTTTAGTGAACAATTGAATTTTTAGTGAAAAATTGAATTTTTAGTGAAAAATTGAATTTTTAGTGAAAAATTGAATTTTTAGTGAAAAATTGAATTTTTAGTGAAAAATTGAATTTTTAGTGAAAAATTGAATTTTTAGTGAAAAATTGAATTTTTAGTGAAAAATTGAATTTTTAGTGAAAAATTGAATTTTTAGTGAAAAATTGAATTTTTAGTGAAAAATTGAATTTTTAGTGAAAAATTGAATTTATAGTGAAAAATTGAATTTATAGTGAAAAATTGAATTTTTAGTGAAAAATTGAATTTTTAGTGAAAAATTGAATTTTTAGTGAAAAATTGAATTTTTAGTAAAAAATTGCATTTTTAGTGAAAAATTGCATTTTTAGTGAAAAATTGCATTTTTAGTGAAAAATTGCATTTTTAGTGAAAAATTGCATTTTTAGTGAAAAATTGCATTTTTAGTGAAAAATTGCATTTTTAGTGAAAAATTGCATTTTTAGTGAAAAATTGCATTTTTAGTGAAAAATTGAATTTTTAGTGAAAAATTGAATTTTTAGTGAAAAATTGAATTTTTAGTGAAAAATTGAATTTTTAGTGAAAAATTGAATTTTTAGTGAAAAATTGAATTTTTAGTGAAAAATTTAATTTTTAGTGAAAAATTTAATTTTTAGTGAAAAATTTAATTTTTAGTGAAAAATTTAATTTTTAGTGAAAAATTGAATTCTTAGTGAAAAATTTAATTTTTAGTGAAAAATTTAATTTTTAGTGAAAAATTGAATTTTTAGTGAAAAATTGAATTTTTAGTGAAAAATTGAATTTTTAGTGAAAAATTGAATTTTTAGTGAAAAATTGAATTTTTAGTAAAAAATTGAATTTTTAGTGAAAAATTGAATTTTTTTGTAAAAAAAAATATTTTTTAGTGTAAAATTAATTCTAGGTGAAAATTTAATTTCTAGTGAACATTTTAATTTTCAATGAAATACGGATTTTTTTTTTAGTGAGAATTCAAATTTTAGTGAAAAATTGAATTTTTAGTGACAAATTTATTTAATAATTAAGATGTAAAATATACTAAAATCAAAAACACTTAAATAATTAAAAATTCCTGCAACATTTTCGACCATTAGCTCATCGCCCAGAACGCAAAGTCAGCCAAGGCAACAACGAACGACGCAACGGACGCCTCCCACATCATAACTGCGCATTTTATACAAATATTTCGTATTTAATAACTGCATCCGCATTGAATTTCATAATTTTGCACAATTTCTACGTTGACATCATCAGTTGCTGAGTCAACGTCATCATCTGGTGCTGCTGCTGAAGATGTTGTTGCTGCTACTGCTGTTGTTGTTACTACTGTTGAGTGCATAAATTCAGCAGTAGTTTAACGGCAATTTTTCGCAAAAATTTTCCAGTTGCTATTCAAACCATGCGTTGTTTATCATCAATGCTTAGCAATGATCATTCTTTATGCTTCTGTGGTAGTCACAATAGTAGTTTGTTGCCTGTTCTTAAACCGCCTTTCACCGAGTTTTACTGAAAATCCTGCCGCCAACCTCCCATCCTTCTTCCGCGTCTACATATCACCTAATAAATCCGACCACTTTTTGACCAAAAGCCGTTTATTGATTTTTTTGTTTTATTAAATATGCGCCTCATCTGCTACTTATTCGCACGCATCATCTTTCGTTTGCCTCGGTCATTTGGCATCCTTCTTAGCCAACCAGTTGGGTTACTCTATACCTTCTTTTACTCTTCAACTTCGTCTGCCATTTCTGCTCCCTCCTCTCGCGATTGCAGGAACTGTTTGTTGGCAACAAATTCACCTCACCGTTAGTTGCAAATATTATGATTATTTTTGATTTTGCGTCGCTTCGGTACTCTGCTTATTTGTACTCTCTTTCGGCCCAAACCTGTTGGTCATTTGTTTGACATCTTTAGACATAGATTAAACCATTGGTCATACACACCACTTTAGCGGCAGGCAGTGGTGTGAAAACGTGTGTTGAATATGAACTGACGTAGAATGTTAGTTTTAGGCAATAGCAATTGTAGATTGTAATGTCGACAACACACTGAAAGTAAACTAACTCCACCATAATTTACCAAATAAGACATACCGCAAACAAAATCACCAGACTCCAACTTAACTTACTCAAACTCACCACACCTGTTGAATCACGCAAACTCACTAAATTCATACATACACAAATTCACCATATTTTAATTCATCACACTGAAACTCACTACACTTAAACTCACCACAGTGAAACTCACCACAGTGAAAATCACCACATTTAATTCATGAAATATTCTTTATTGATCTTATATAATAGATTTCATTCATAAACTTAATTAAAGGAACCAGCTCCGATATCTACAAATTCCATTCCGTGCATTTTAAATTGTTGAATTTCTTTGTTTTACAATAATTTTCAAACATTTTGCGAACAGCAGCATATCCATCCATACAATAATCGCAGCATTCAATCTGGCTTTAATTCAGTTAAAAGAATTTTGCACACTGAACACAATAATTTGTCGTCAATTTGAATATGCAATAAACTCTCATAAGATTCTATCAATTGACAGCAACAATTGCTGCTGCTGCCGCCGTTATTGCTGTTGTTGCTGGCACTTCGATTGTGCGCTCATTTGCCATTAAATGCAACGTGGCTGACATTTATGCGCTGGACGTTGTACGTTCGAAGGCCAAACGGTGGCAGGACAAAAGGCAGCCAAAGGCAGGCCGACAGTGAGACAGACGTCAGATCTCTCGCCAGTTGTCTTCATCTGGATCGCGTTGCAACCAGCAATGACCCTATGTAACAGTAAAAATTGTAGGCAACAATATGTAGTGAACAACATAAACTTGGCAACAAATACACACCTCTGCTTTTGGTTGCATTTGTGGTGGTTGTAAGTTGAAGTTAGGTAGAAGGGAGAGGGTAGACCAAACGTTCGATCACTACTTGGACTGATCCGTTGCTGGTTGGTTCGATTGTTAGGTCAGACAGTCGTCGTTGCGCATGCGCATTACCGAGTAATCAGCGTCAATCGCAGAAATGCAAATTATTGCTGTTCCAATTCGCGGCTGCTTTTCTACAACAACGAAATGTTGGCTTTTTTCTGCTTTTTGTTGTTGTTAAAATTTTTCCAATTCATGCCATTTAATTCCTTGACGCTGCTTGTTCTGACTTGTGTTCTACTTTTGTCTCGATTTTCAGATGTTGCTGATATGACTGTTGTTGCTGCTGCTGCTTGTTGCTCTTGTAATGGTCGGTAATGTTGCCAATAGCAACATTATTGGCGCGTCTCAATTCGAACTGCACGCGACCCATCAAATTGAAATCAAAAACATGTTGTTGTTTTGCATGATGCTGCGCTGATTGAATGAAATAATGGAAGAAAGCAAGAAATTTGTATTTGTTTTTGGGTTCCATGGGTTCGGGTTGCTCGCTTCTCCTGGTTGTGCTGGATAATGTGGGCAATAATGTTGCCGATATTGACATAATTGCTGCTTCAAAGACGAAAGAGATTCTGGTAACACGAAATGGTTAAAAATAGAGGTCAATCACGAACGTACTTGAATTAAGCAGACGTGAGTGAGGTAGTTGTTGGTGCTGATTTGAAGGATTAGCTTTGTTATTTGCTTTTCTTGGTAGGGTTTTATTTTTATTTATATACAAAATCAATTTATAGCTCCATTTAATATTTTTACTAAAATAAAAAAAAATGTCTATAAATTTATTTTTTTTTGTTCTGAAAACTGTCGATTTTTTAAAGCTTTTAAAAATATTTATTTTATTCAAAATATTTGTTAATTTAGTAATTTTAAATTATATATAAAAAATAATAAATATTAAATTAAAAACTCCTCAAGCTGTCGATTTTATGTCCACAATTAAGTGCGTTTTTTACGACTTTGCAAATTAATTTCAATAAATAAAAAGTGACCGCTATAAATTGCTGGCAATGCTCCGTTGCAACAATAGCAACATAAATGTAAGATGACACCTTGCTGCAACAACAAACCATTAACAACAACAATATGTTTACAGCAAAACAAAAATAAACAAAAACCCTTTAGGGCAGTCACACTTCTGTCAGTCTGCGTTTTAAATTAAATTTTAACGACTTGATTTTATTTATGTGATGATGATGATGATGTTGTGGTGCTCTACAGCAAAAAAGGGTTATATGCAAAAATTACAACAACATGTGACTTATATTCTCAGGACACGTGGTCATAATATTGTGGCTCACCACGCAAGCAACATAATATGTTGCTGGAAGATATAGGTAATAAAAAAGAACAAAGAATATTTATGATGAACTAAATATTAAATTTAAATAAATCACTCAAAATTTCAAATGTTCACCAAAAATTAGTTTTTTTTTTCAAAATTCCATTTTTCACTTAAAATTAAAATCTTAACTTAAAAATCAATTTGTCAATAAAAATTAAATTTTAACTAAAAATTAAAATTTTAACTAAAAATTAAAATTTTCACTATAATAAAATTTTTCACTAAAAATTCAATTTTTCACTAAAAATTCAATTGTTCACTAAAAATTCAATTGTTCACTAAAAATTCAATTTTTCACTAAAAATTCAATTTTTCACTAAAAATTCAATTTTTCACTAAAAATTCAATTTTTCACTAAAAATTCAATTTTTCACTAAAAATTCAAATTTTCACTAAAAATTCAATTTTCACTAAAAAATTTTCACTAAAAATTCAATTTTTCACTAAAAATTCAATTTTTCACTAAAAATTCAATTTTTCACTAAAAATTCAAATTTTCACTAAAAATTCAAATTTTCACTAAAAATTCAATTTTCACTAAAAATCAGAGCTCGGAAATGCCCGTGTGCGTGCGCCCGCACATGCCCCTTTCTTCATACACTGACGAGCAAATTTGTTTTACGCAGACACTGCACTCGGGTATCACATTTTTTTTTACAACACATCCCGTCGCAACGAGTGATGCTTTGCATTATTCTCGGTACCTGCCCTCGTGCGTGCTACGAAAATAAAAACTGCAGCCCGCGCAGACGTGGAATGAGACAATACAGAAACATATCGCGCAAGTGCTATGGTATTTATTTCGCGGGGCAACTCCGTGCAACAGCGAAAACAGACTGCCCCTGGCAGCACGCGCATTTTTCACAGCCAATAAATTTTATTGGCACTGTTTTACTAGACTGTTTTAATAATTTTTATATAAAACTATTGATAATACAGACAAGTTTGGCAATACTCAAATACACTTTTATCGCAGTTTTATTTTGGTTTATAAAAATTGTATCTTTTAATTGTTCGTTGAACAGAAAAATAAATTTAACATGAAATCTTAATCAACATTTTTATTCAAACACAAAAATTATTATGTGCAAAAATCTATTTTAATAAAAAAGCTACATGATAGGCTTCGAAAAATAATGTATATCCTCATTTGTAAAAATGTACACTTAGTTTAAACTTGCACTGAAAAACTTGTACTAAATTATACAATTTTTATAAACCAAATTAAAACTTCGATTAAAAGTGTATTTGAGTATTGCCAAACTTTTCTGTATTAACGATAGTTTTATTTAAAAATTATTAAAACATTGCGCAGTATATTATAACAGTGCCGTACTCATGCGCCACATAAGAATGTCATACAAGAAAAAATTAACTGGCTGTGAAAAACTGCCCCGCGTGCTGCCCGGGGCAGTCGGTTTTCGCTGTTGCACGGAGTTGCCCCGCGAAATAAATACCATAGCACTTGCGCGATATGTTTCTGTATTTTCTCATTCCACGTCTGCGCGGGCTGCAGTTTTTATTTTCGTAGCCCGCACGAGGGCAGGTACCGAGAATAGTGCAAAGCATCACTCGTTGCGACGGGATGTGTTGTAAAAAAAATGTGGTGCCCGAGTGCAGAGTATGCGTAAACAAATTTGCTTCTCATTTACTTAAGGGCGCGGGCACGGGCGTGCGTGCAAATCCGAACTCTGCTAAAAATTCAAATTTTCACTAAAAATTCAATTTTTCACTAAAAATTCAATTTTTCACTAAAAATTCAATTTTTCACTAAAAATTCAAATTTTCACTAAAAATTCAAATTTTCACTAAAAATTCAAATTTTTACTAAAAATTTAAATTTTCACTAAAAATTCAATTTTTCACTAAAAATTCAATTTTTCACTAAAAATTCAATTTTTCACTAAAAATTCAATTTTTCACTAAAAATTCAAATTTTCACTAAAATTAAAATTTTCACTAAAATTCAATTTTTCACTGTACATTAGAATTTTCACTGAAAACTAGATTTTTCACTAAAATTCAATTTTATTTAAAAAGAATATATATTTTTGCATACAAATTCGGTACATCTGATTAATTTGTAATTTTCGATGATATTCTTATTAAAACTTATTATTTAATGTTCTGCTGCCGCTGCTACTCCAAATGTTTAAAACATTTTGCGCTGCGCGTCATGCACGATTGGCAGTTTCAGTTCAAATTCAACTTGCAGCATTCAAGTCGCGTGCAATTGAGATGGAATTGTCGCGAATTGCTGCTGTCCTTTGCTGCTGCTACATCGAATGCGGTTTCTATACAATGCTGTGCAGAAAATTTGGAATTCATCGCACTCGAAAAAAATTATTATGGAATTAAATCAAGCGAAGCAGCAGCAGAAGAACATTTGTTGCTGCTGTGGCTGGTTGATGCTGCCAGCAACATTCTCTTGATTTGCTCAACTGGTTGCTGCTGAATTGATTTGAATTTCAAAATTATTTGTTGCGGCTGTCGTTAAGCATTTATGCAATATTATAGATTTAAAAAAGGAGTAGAAAAAACTGAATTTTAAAATATCGTCTTTGTAGAACGAAAAGTCACTAAATACTTTTTTATGAAAAACTTAAATTTTGAGTTTGTTGATTAATATTATAAAAAGAATTTGATGAATTTTTAAAATTGAAATATCAATTGATAGATTCACATTTTCTTATCATGTGGTAAAAGAATTGAGATCATCGATTAAAAAGTGACAGATATATAAAGATTTTTGTAAATGAATATTTGGCATTTTGTAAATGTATTTGGTGACTTTTCGTTCTACAACGACGATATATTTTTATGTTATTAGAATTGATGCTTGTTTTAGCTGTCTTTCGTTATCTCAATCGTCTTGCATTTTGCGCTGTATTAATAAAATTTTATTAAGTCATAAAATAGTGTACGTTTTACATAAATTTTACAAAAATGCTAATGTCCCAGTTGTTGTCGTTCAATTTTTATTATTTTTATTTTCTAATATTTTTGCCAGCTTTTCGCACAAAACCAGGAAGTATTTTTGTGCTTTGCGATTTTAGCATTTAATGTGCATTTAAAACCTTTGACTTGGGGGCAGTGATAACTTTAAAATACAGCATATTGTTGGCTGTTTTATATGAAAATATATAATTTGTATTTTTTGCAATTTTAGTGACGACATATGTAACCGTTAGGCGCCGCTGGGCATTAACAGAGACAATTGACAGCAACTATAAAATAGAAGAAAATATTTTTTGTGAGCCGGAGCGCTTGCAAAGCTACTTTTTGCACTGGGGTCTAAAAGACCCATTGTAGAATTGCTGCTAAAAATAAAATAGAATGCGTAAATTTTTAAAATTATTTCTATATGATTACAAATTAACTCTAAATTTGTTACTAAAGTGTACTTAAGGTCTAAAAATTTTGTATACGATGATAAAAATCCGAGAAATATAAGTTTTGCACTGGGGTCTCAAAGACCCTTTATAGAATTGCTTCTAAAAATAAATTAGAGTGCGTACATTTTTTAAATTATTTTTATATAATTACAAAATAACTCAAAATTAGTTAGTAATATGCGTTTTAAGTACACTAATTTTGTGTACGATGATAAAAATCAATTCTCAGCGTATATCAATTACATTCCAAAAAAAAAATATTGTTGCTAACAGCGTTAGCAGCAGTAACAATAATAATAATTAAGGTCAGCAACAACAATAATGCTGGCACATGAAGTTCAAACTACAACAACAATAGCAGCAATGGCAACAAAAAATTGTTGCTGTTGTTAAAAAAAGCTAAAGCAGTAGCAGCAACGTTAACAACATCAAACACATGCAGCAGCAGCAACTTTTCGAGAAAATGAAGAAGAAGAAGCAGACCGTATTGTAATAAAATTAATGACATATCATTACATTAAAATTGTTGCTTCTTTTTTTGTTGAGTTGTTGCTGCTGCTGCTGCATCGCAAAACCATGCGCCGTCATTAGTTGGACGGACGGACCAAGAAAACATAAATCGTTTAGGCCAACATTATGGTAATCGAGGGCCGTTAAACGCTTGTCTACTACTTGGGCTAAAACTTTTCTTTAAACTTTTTTTATATTCTTTTTCTTGCTGTTGTTACTTTGGCTTCAAGTGGCCATCTTTAGGTCAAAATATTTAGAGCCAAATTGATAAGACGTAGTATGTAAACGTAGCTGATTTACATGTAAATTGTGGTCATTTAGTGATGTGCTGATAATGAGGATGGCAGGTAGTCGTGCTGACACACAGACTAACTCGCTGACTGACTGACTCACTGACTGACGTACAAATCAATGGACAGTTGGTCCAACTGTAGAGGCTCGTTACCGTTGTCCAAGCTCAAGTTCAACAAATGCTATGGGAAGCAATAAATGTTGCCCATGAGGGTAGAGGGATAATGAGTTCGAATTAGTGAGAAAATGTGTTAAAGTGGGACAAAAAAAACTACATTATTTAATGATCTAAAGAATTTTGTGAAAATGCAATTATTAATTAACTGCTTGGTAACTTTTAGAACATTTAGCGAAAAATTGAATTTTTAATGAAAAATTGAATTTTTGGTGAAAAATTGAATTTTTAGTGAAAAATCGAATTTTTATTGAAATTTGAATTTTTCGTGAAAAATTGAAATTTTAGTGAAAAATTTAAATTTTAGTGAAAAATTTAAATTTTAGTGAAAAATTGAATTTTTAGTGAAAAATTGAATTTTTAGTGAAAAATTAAATTTTTAGTGAAAAATTGAATTTTTAGTGAAAAATTGAATTTTAAGTGAAAAATTGAATTTTTAGTGAAAAATTGAATTTTTAGTGAAAAATTGAATTTTTAGTGAAAAATTGCATTTTTAGTGAAAAATTGCATTTTTAGTGAAAAATTGCATTTTTAGTGAAAAATTGAATTTCTAGTGAAAAATTGCATTTTTAGTGAAAAATTGATACTTTTAGTGGAAAATTGAAATTTTAGTCAAAAATTGAATTTTTAGTGAAAATTTGAATTTTTAGTGAAAAATTGAATTTTTAGTGAAAAATTGATATTTTTAGTGAAAAATTGAATTTTAAGTGACTAATTGAATTTTTACTGAATAAGTTTTTAGTAAAAATTTAAATTCCTTAATAAAAATTGAATTTTTTTTTAATGATAAAAATTTCATTTTTTAGTGAAAAATTGCATTTTTTTTAGTGAAAAATTGAATTTTTAGTGAAAAATTGAATTTTTAGTGAAAAATTGAATTTTTAGTAAAAAATAGAATTTTTAGTGAAAAATTGAATTTAGTGAAAATTTGAATTTTTAGTGAAAAATTAAATTTTTAGTGAAAAATTTAAAATTCAATTTTTAGTGAAAAAATTAATTTTTAGTGAAAAATTTAATTTTTAGTGAAAAATTTAATTTTAAGTGACTAATTGAATTTTTACTGAATAAGTTTAAATTAGTTTAAATTTAAATTCTTTAATAAAAATTGAATTTTTTTTTAATGAGAATGTGAATTTTTTTAATGAAAAAGTGAATTTTATTTTGAGAAGAATTAATTTTTTTTTTATAAAAAATAGAATTTATATTGGATCCTATGCAGTGCCATTTACAATTGGCAATATGATATGTAGCCGCGGTAGCTCAGTGGTTAGTGCGTTGGACTGCGAGCCGAAAGGTCCCCGGTTCAAGCCTGGACTGGGGCTAACAACATCTTTTCAAAGAAACATTTTCTATACCGCACTACCTCTCGTCAGTAAATGACAAACCTACGAGTAAAACCATTGCCTATGAAAAAGCTCTCACCCGCCGTTCGGATTCGGCAATAAACTGTAGGTCCCTCCACATTGAGTACAAATATAACACGCACAGCTCAAAATGGTGAGAGAGCTCGGCCGAAGTTCCATACAGGACTGTAGCGCCAAACTATTATTATTATAATATGATATGGCATAATAAAATAAGTTTTTACGAACAGAGTTTTTTGAAAACTACTACTCGAATTTAACAAACGGTTCAATCCTACACCTAAAAAAATGAAATTCTTGAAAATTTATTAAAATAGTGATTTTAGTTATTTCTTATTGTCTCTGTTTCTTTTTTCGGCACAACTTTACGCAAACATATATAGTTTATATGGAACATAATACATTTAGTAATTTGCCACTATTTTGCCACCTAATAGCAACGAAGAATGCACCGTCCATTATTGCATATATATCACATCATTGTGATTTATTACTGCGTATGTTCGTTCCACGCATGTTCTTAGCTACCGCTTTGGAACTAAATAAATTAGACAACACCATTTGTCAGCACTGGTGTCAGGGGAACTTAAAAGGTACACATATGCCACAAAAGTTTGTTCCAATTATCGAGCCGTGGTTACTTGAAAGGCTATACATTATTAATATTTCAGAATGAACTTTCAACATTTTTTTACGACAAAATTAGACATTTCTATAATTGATACAATATTAAAACAATGATATATGTATAGACATTCGAATTGTATATCGTACATGTCGAATACTTTAGATTTTTGAATTTTTATAATATATAATTTTAAGTTTCACTTGGCACCTTTGTATTAAAAAACAGAATTTTGAAAAAATATTAAAACACTTACCAAAGTTACTGAATATTTTTTATGTCTTGTATGAACTGAAAAGAAATAAAAAAAAATATTCAATAATATTTAATTATTTTTACTAAGACATAACTTAAAAAAAATAATGGAATTACAATATAATAATTTTAATTTAATTAAGAGCCTGATCTGAAATTTCAAATTTTCCAAACAAAGAAATGTTTTTATAGGACAAGCTCAATGTCAAATGTTGACTTAATACGAAACAAAACTAAATATACGGTCAACTTTCGATAGTAATCGAACGGAAATACTAATCGCATCGAATTTGTTGTTTATTGTTCCAGAATTCGAATTCGGAACGGTTAAAATTTGGTCAATATTCAAATAAATCGAATTGAAATCGTATCACAGAACTGTAATAGTTTGAACACGATTAAAAAATTCTATTGAAATTGCAAACAAAACAATTGTCATCAAATTGCAATTTGAATACGGCTTCAAATAATTAGTTTTCAACCGTATTAAATCGTTCCAATAAATACTAAACGAATTCAATTCGATTGAAAGTCAATTTGGAAGCATTACTGACAAATGATTCAATATCAAAATGTTTTCATTATTAAATTAAACCAAATCGACCAGCGGTTGGAACTCACCTTCTTCGATTTCAATGAAACTTTGTTAACTGATATAGGGTATCGAGACATGCACTAAACAAAAATACAAAAAAAAATTTAGAAAATAATTTTTTAAAATATGATGCCATCAAAATACCATCTTGAAATTTTGTATGAACATTTATAGTAAATTGACGAATACTTAGGATTTTTTCAGAATTTTAAAAAGGGTCCTTTTTAAGGACATCAATTTTGAAGTGCAAGGATAATGACCACGGGCCACATGTTACCGTTTGGAAATTACAACTTAATTTTTCTAAAAGCTTGTTCTATTAGCTTTAAAACGAGCCATTAACGGAGTTTCTAGCATTTCTAGTTCACTGTATCTGAGCCACTGTATCTCTGGAAGTAGTGGTCGGAAAAATAAAAAAAAATTGTTTAGTGCTTGTCTCGATACCCTTTATCAGTTGCCAAAAGTTCATTAAGATCGAAAAGGTAAAATCTCAAATTTGACTTTTTTTGGTCGATTTGGTGTGGAATGGCCCATATAGAAAACTGTTTAATTAATTAACAAAAAATAAAAGAAAAATTTTAAAATTAAAAAAATAAACAAAAAAAATGCAAATTGTTGATGATTATGTTGTGTGTAACTGCAAAGAAATTAATTTTTCATCGATAATTTTTCACCCACTTTTGACACGAATTGACAGCGATTTCCCACAATTAATCCGAGCAGGCAAGCGCAAAAATCAGCTGTTTTTCAGTTGTTTTTCCGTTTTTTTTTTTCTATTTTATTTTTGCTCTTGTTGCTACGACTATTGTTGTAGCTGTGATTAAATGATTTCCGCTGCAAATTGCGAGCTGTCAGCCAATAAGAAGTGCATAGATTTTTACTGATTTTTTGTACAACATTTTTTGTTAATGTTGAATTTATTGATGCGCCTTTTTATTGTCTACAGCAAATAATTGCTGTACTTTGCATGCGGTTTTTCCGACCAACAACAACATAAAATAATTATTTAACTTTTTCAGTTTGCAAACATCAAAACGAATTGAGTTCAAGTTCAGTTGTGATGCTCGTATGTTGTTCATGTAGTTGTTGTTCTGTTGCTACTGATGATGATGATGATGTTGTTGGTGGTGTGGTTGTTGCTGTGATTATTGCTGCTGATGATTTTGTGGTTGACTGGCTCTGAAGATGCGTGATGTCTGTTGGCGACGTAGATTTGAGTAGGTTTTTCAATATATTTTTTTTTACAATAAGCATTGTTTGCCGTTCAATGCTTAATTTAATTTTTCAACGCCTAATTTAAATGATTAGAGTACAAAAATATGCGCATCTGCTTATATCTTAAGCGTTTTATAATTAATATAAAAATGAAATAAATCAAATAATATAAAAAATTAAATTAATGAAATTATAAACTCCATAATATTTCATTAAAATTGGTCAATAGGACAATTACTGATTTAATAGTACATACAAAATAAATATTTTTATATAAACAGAATGAAAATTGTATGGTATTTTGTAGTATTCAATGGTATTTATCGAATAACATAATAATTTAAATAATTTATCAAATAAAATAACAATTTATCCAATTGACTAATTTTAATAGTAAAAAAAATATATTAATTATGTATATGGTATTTTTTCTGAGTGTACCTTTAAATTAAATAAAAAAATATTAAATATAAAAAAATAAAACAAATATTGATGTCTTAACATATTTAAGTAGTTTTAATTACATTTATTTAAAAAATAAATAAATTAAAAAATAAATTCATTCCCAAGAAATAATTTTAAAATTTTGAAAATAATAAAAAACTTTGTATAAAAATAAAGTTAAATGCATTAAAAAAAAACTTGTTTTTATATCAAGCACAAAGCGAACGCCACAAATAACACAACATCCATTAAAATGTTGCAGCCGTCAATATTGCTGCTGCTACTGCCTCGCTTATCAATCAACGACTGCGCTTTTTGTTGCACAACGATTACTTTAATGTCAGCGACTAATTAATAAAGTGCAATGAAACACGCAGCAGCAGCAGTAGCAATAGCAAACAGACGTGAGCAACAACACCCACCAGCAACAAGCAGCAGCAATAGCAGCGGAAGAGCAGCAAAATAAGCAGCGACTGTTGCTGCAAAAAAATGCTACAAAAAATATAAAGCAACAAAAGTCACATCAACAGGCGCAGACAACAGCAAAAGCATTAGTAACAACAGCAACTAGCAACCAGCAACATCCACGCATTTACTATCAGCAACAACACGCAATACGTCGCATTGAGTATTGATCACTAGCAGCAGCAACAGCAATAAAAAGGGTCCACATATGGTTGTCTCAACATTGTTTGATTGCTATTGCTTTTGTTGTGTTGTTGCTGCGCTTTTATGCCTGCCTGCAACACATAAATTCCAGTTGCTGCCACAATTTCCCTCCATTAATTTTGCAAATCCATAAATGGACAAACCTCAAATATTTATATATATTGCCGACGGCATAACACAGCATGCAACATGCAACAGCCTGTGGGCAACAGTCAGTTGTTGCTGAGGGTGTTGCTGCTGCTATTGCTGCTGGCGGCGATTATGTGGTTGCCCTTTTATGCCGAACCAAAACTGCATTGGTGATGAATTTGCAGATTGGCTGGTGAATTGCCAAATGCTGTATGCGGTTTGCAACAATGTTGCTGGCATTGAATTTTCAGTAAAGCGCATATTCTAAATATTTTCTTTAAAAATAAAAAAAATCACATTAAAATAAATTTTTAAAAAAGAGACTCTTAATAATACTGAAACAGTTTAGTTTTATTTGTGAGAAACATCGATTGGTATGAAAAATATAAAAATTTTTCCAAAAATTATTTTCTAACATTATTTTTTGTATTATTATTTATTTCATTATTTATTTTATTAGGGGAACCTAGGGCAAAGTGGAACATAGGGTAATGTGGGAAATCGCAATTTTTGGATAACATTTTACACTTGGAAAAATAAAAACCATTGTTAAGTGTTTCTCAATATAGCATCAACTTTTTCGTCTGTGGTCATAATCACTTTTTTATTGCATTTCGAGAGCAAGTGAAAAAAATATTTTTGATAGTGTTTTAGAGTGCTGTTGTTTGCTCTCAAAAAGTATTTTGAGTCCTTTTTTTTTGTCCTTTTCAATTAGGAGGTATGTTTAAAAAGATCGGATGTTGCATATCTTTTGAAATACAAACGTGTTTTTCTAATAATTTAACTTTACTTAAAAGATGCTAAGTTATGATCAAATTGCGATATTGCGGTAAAGTGGGAAACACTTTCTTGGGTAAAGTGGGAAACGTATTATAAGAAATGTTTGTTGTAATTTTTGTGAAAATATTGTGTTATATGAATTATTTAATTGGGTTAGCCAAGAAAAAACTTGAATCTTGGACACAAACTAATGAAAAGCAATATTTTGACTTCACCTGAGATAAGATCTGAACTGCAGAAGAAAGTCGATATGTTTATAAATATAAACTTTTTTCTTCTTATTTTTTTACATTACCGATCTTTTTTCTTATTAAATATATTTGACCTTTAATATATTTGACCTTGTTATGAAAAAAAACCAACAAATTAAAAAGAAAGACTAAAATAGTATTTTGGTAAAATTTTTTAAGTTTCGCACTTTTCCCCAACATTTTTCAACAAGCCCGTAATAGAGCTATTTAGAAAATACAAACATTTAGATCATGAACAAGATGAAAATTTAGAAGTTTCCTACTTTACCCCAAGATTGTTCAACAAGCACAAATAGAGCTATTTTGAAATCAATTAAAAGGCATATAAATTGTATTCTGTTAATGCACAAATTTAGATCATGAACCAGTAAACATTTTGAAGTTTCCCACTTTACCCCAACATTTTTCAAAAAACCCGAAATAGAGCTATTATAAAAAATCGCTCAAAAATCCATTAAAATGCATATAAATCGTATACTGTTAATGCATAAAGTTAGATCATGAAGCAGTCTATGGAATAGACTCCTCAAAAGAATTTAAAAATTATTCCAATGTACTTTTTGGAAGAAAATCACAACATGTCCCTGTTTACCTCAGGCTCCCCTACATATTTAGCATCTAAAATACATATACACAACTATATATAAATAAGTTTTATTTATAAAAAAAAACTTTCTTAAAATAAAATTTCAATTGCAGATTTTCCCATGCTTGCTGACTTGAAGGTTGAAACCACCACATGCCTGCTGACTCGGAGGTTGGCACAACCTCATGCCTGCTGACTAGGAGGTTGGCACACTCATGCTTGCTGAACAGGAGATTGGCAAAACATCATGCTTGATGACAATGAGGTTAGCACAACCTCCTAGTCAGGAAGTTGCCGCAACTGAATAATTCGGTAGGGCAATTTAGTTGTTTGCCGCAACAAATAAGTTTTCTGTGTGTTGGGAATACTAATCATGACCACATCATTTGTGTCATGTAATTGGTTGGATTATAATAAGGGGAAATATAATTATCAGTGGCCGATAATGTTACTTGAACCATTACTATGCAGATAATATCATTTGTTTTATATAAAATTTTTAATAAAAACATTAAATTAAATATAAATTTTATTAGAAAACAAATTTTTCAAAATTAATCATTTTAAAAATTTTATTTTTTAAACATTGCCGGCTAATATACGCGCAATTATGCTGCCAACCAAATGACAAGTTGCCGCTGTTGCTGCTGCTGCAATTTCCATGACTGCTGCGGCCACTGTCAGTTGCTGCTACTGTTGCTACTTCTGCTGCTCTAAAAATAACGCAATGCGATTACAATCAAAGTCTACATTTTTTGTGCTGCAACAATTTAAAAGCAATTTTTTATTATTTTTAGCTGCATGACAAAAATAACTGCTGCCAGTTGCAGTAGCTGCAGCAGTAGCAACAGTTGCTACTGCATCGATCATAGAAACAATTTGCGATCTGCGCTTAATTTATATTCATGGCCAATGCTGTTGCTGTCGCTGTTTGTGTTGCTGATGACTCGATGCAGTAGTAGTAGCAGCAGCAGCAATTGTTGCTACTACTACTGTTGCTGGTTGTCCATAAAAAGACCGACCTGCCACTTGTTTGTTTTAATTAATTAATTTAGTCGCCAAGTAGGAATTTTTCAATTATTTTTGCATTAGTTTTTGAGACAGCAGCAAGACAGACAGCGATGCAGACAGACAGACATCAAGACATGCAGATAGACAGCAGAACTATTGGATAGACAAACAGCAGCAACAGCAGCATCAACCATCAACCAACGGCAGCATCAACCATTGCGGCAGAAAAAAAGGTGTCGCGCAGTGAATTGCTTTGCATTGAATTGAATTTATTAGCTGGCAATAGCAAAATGTTGCAAATGAAAAGTTATTAGCAGTTGTCGTGAATTAATAAATCATTTTTACAATAAAATGTACATATATTATTGTTACAAAAAAGGTTTCTTTGATAAAATTTTAAAATGTTTAATTGACATTTTATGATTCGTATTCATGAATATTAAAAAGTTTATGTTGAATTTTAGCAATTTAAATCATAACCCAAAAATTAAAATTCGGTGTTGGCATTTAAAAACAATATTTATTGTGGATTTAATAAGGGATTACCTTATCAATAATATCGGTATTTTAAAATAACTTTATCGATTCTCAGACAAATGAAAATGGAATGGATCTGAACCTGGAACCTTTTTATTTTAAGAGACCTGAACTAGAATCAAAACAATTTTAAAGTTTAGAACCGGAACATAAATTATTGAGCAAAAATTGGAACGTTAATTGTTGAACCTTAAAACCTCAACAGATTATGCTAAAAAAGAAATCGAATGACAGTTTTCAAGCATAAATCGGCCGATACTGCTGCAATTTCACGTTCGGTATTCGTACAAAGTTCATCAATCGTTGGCATAGACCATAGACTTGACGTAGCCCCACAGGAAATAGTCTAACGGCGTCAAATCGCACGACCGAGGCGGCCAATCGACTGGACCATTTCGTGAGATAACACGTTTTCCAAACTTGGTTTCCAATAAATTGATTGTGGAATTCGCTGTGTGGCTTGTGGCGCCGTCCTGTTGGCACCACATGTCCTCCAAGTCCATATCGTCCAATTGGGGCCAAAAATATTCGGTTATCATTGAACGGTAGCGATTCCCATTCACAGTAACGTGCCGGTCTTGATCATAACGGCCCAATAACGCCGCCGGCCCATAAACCGCACCAAACCGTAATTTTTTCGGGATGCAATGAGGAGTACGTGTGGATTGCTGTCTGACCAATAACGCATATTTTGTTTATTGACGAAGCCATTCAGCCAGAAATGAGGCTCATCGTTGAAGATGATTTTTCGATGAAAATCTGAATCATTTTCAAGTTGTTGCTCAGCCCAATTCACGAACATACGACGCTTCTGGTGGTCAAGCGGCTTCAGTTCTTGCGTCAATTTCATTTTGTAAGGATGTAGGCCAAGAGCTTTTCGCAAAATTCGCCGCAAGGACGTCACAGAGATGCCCAACGCTTGAGAGACACATTTGGGCTTTCTTCAACTGAAGCCTCAGCGGTAGCAATATTCCCGACACTACGGGCACTTCTTTGTCTCACTGGCACGGGAACATTTTTTACTGTGCCTGTGGATTCAAATTTTTCCACTAGACGCTCAATTGTTGATCTGCTAGGACGATTATGACGACCATAAATTGGACGTAGCGCTCTTAACGTTAAGACCACTGACTCCAAATTTCGGTAGTAAATTTTAATAATTTCGACTCATTGTTGGCACGTATATCTTTCCATCATGAAATGACAAACCTTACTGAAGAGAAATGTCAAAAGAGCGGCAAGAAATATGGCGTCGTTTGCTGTCCCTGTCGCTCTACTTTTGTAGCGTCCCATTTGAAAAACCGTTTACGACACGATACGCATGTTGAAATGTGGACCCCTAATATATTTAAAAAGTTGAATACGAAATAAAAATAAAAACGTACTTCAAAAAATACGAAATTGAATTTGGTTAAATTTTATCAATTCCAAATACTACTTGACCTGTATCGTTGGTAGTTCAGTGGTTAGTGTGTTGGACTGTGAGCCGCAAGGTCTCATGATCGAATCTGGGGATGATCTATATATTTTCTTATACAAATTTGTTCTATACCATACAAATTTGTTCTATACCAGTTTAATAATAACAGTTTGGCGCTATAGTCCTGAAGAACATAGAACTTATTTGTACTCAAAGTAGTGGGACCTACCATTTAATAGCTCACAGTCCAACGCGCTAACTTTTGAGCTACCGACGCTAGATAGTGTTTAAAAAATACCCAATGCATATCTGAATACCCTTTCACTAATAAGTCGCATTTCATTGAACTTTGAATAGATTTTTTTGCATTTCTTGTTCGATAAACCTTATATACATTTAGAACTTTTTAATAAACTTTTAAATATTTGTTGTTTTGTGTATTTCTGTTGGTTTGTGTAACGGAATTTGGAAGATGAACCATTGGAGGATGAAATATTTGTTTGTTAGGAACTAGAACTAACAAACAAACAGCATGACAATAAACAAATTTAACTAATATCGATAATGGGCCTGGAATAATTTATACTACTACAACGTAAAAAAAATAATGCCATTTCAAAAATTTAAAAAAAAATATATAATTTTTATAATTTATTTTTTAGTACTCTATAAAATAGTGTCTTTAATTAAATTTAATAACCAAAAACTATACATTTGCTTTTGGCGCCACTCTCGCATGAGAATTTGACCAATTTTTAACAATTATAATAAGACTTAATCATCATTATTGTCTGTTGATTACTCTTTGTTTGTTTGTTCAACTCATGTATGAAATAAGGATGACGTTATTTCCTTTAGTTTCTTGATTTTTTTTTTATAATATTTTAATACCCAACGTATCAAGGCCAATTTCATATGAGCAAAGAAGCAGAAATCCTCTTGGCTTAAGATAATTACGCATAACTTTATTTTGGCTTGAGTGCTTTTAATGGTCAATGAGATCATTGTGGCGAAATTTTGTATTAATAAAAAATATATAATAAATATACTAAATTAGTTTAAAATTTAAATTATATATTCCATATTAATATATTTTTTAAATTTTAATTTACAATTCATAAACTTTAACCTACAGTCAACTAATCAACTAATGTAATCAAAAAAATATATCTTTTTGAAATCATTGTTATTTCGCACAAAAACGAGCATCATTCAAATTACACCTGCTGTCATTAGTACCATCTCAAATTTACGCATGTTTTACAATTCCCACTTCCTGCTAATTTGAAGTATGTCTAATTTTTCACACAAATATTGTGGTGTTTCTTATAAATTGAATCCATGTTTCCTATAAACAGGTGGGCGCCTCTACAAAAAAACCTTTCGATTTATCACTGTCACTATATAAATTAATGCCTCAGAAATTAATAAGAATTAATAGCAAAGCGTTAATCTTTTACGCATAGGGTATAAAAACCAACAAAGATTTAGACGTTTGATCCCACATCGAAAAGAAGCGAAATAAAATGATGTCTCAGTTTTTGATTGCTTTTGAAATTAGTTTGGACACCTATACCTATACAACTTTATGAAACAATGAAATAATAGATATATAAAAAATATACGTTAAAGAAATATAAAAAATATACGTAATATTAATAAAAAAAAATATATTAATATTCAAAAATTCGCCCACCTAAGCAATACTTTCAAACGAAATTGGTGTTTGTTTAATTTTAATTAGAGCTTTATTAGTAGTTAGAATTTACGACAATAATAAATAAAAAATATTTTATGCATAAACCAATAAATAAAATCAAATAAATAATTTACATTAATAGAATTTAAAACCCTTTTTTTTTATTTTAAATTAGATTTTATTTCAATTTTTAGTATAAAATTTATTAAAAAAACGGATTTTAGTAAAAAATTTAACGTTCAGAGAAAATTTGAATTTTAAGTGAAAAATTGAATTTTTAGTGAAAAATTGTATTTTTAGTGAAAAATTGAATTTTTAGTGAAAAATAGAATTTTTAGTGAAAAATAGAATTTTTAGTGAAAAATAGAATTTTTAGTGAAAAATTGAATTTTTAGTGAAAAATTGAATTTTTAGTGAAAAATAGAATTTTTAGTGAAAAATTTAATTTTTAGTTAAAAATTGAATTTTTAGTGAAAAATTTAATTAAATGTGAAAAGTTGAATTTTGAGTTAAAATTTAATTATTATTGAAAAATTTGATTTTTAGTGAAAATTTGAATTTCTAGTGAAAACTTGAATTTCTAGTGAAAACTTGAATTTTTAATGAAAAATTGAATTTTTAGTGATAAATGTAATTTTTGATGAAACATTTTTTTTGTGAAAAATTAAATTATTATTGAAAATTTGAATTTTTAGTGAAAAATTGAATTTTTAGTGAAAAATTGAATTTTTATTGAAAAATTGAATTTTTAGCGAAAAATTGAATTTATAGTGAAAAATTGAATTTTTATTGAAAAATTTGATTTTTAGTGAAAATTTAAATTTTTAGTGAAAAATTGAATTTTTAGTGAAAAATTGAATTTTTAGTGAAAAATTGAATTTTTAGTGAAAAATTGAATTTTTAGTTAAAAATTGAATTTTTAGTTAAAAATTGAATTTTTAGTTAAAAATTGAATTTTTAGTGAAAAATTTAATTAAATGTGAAAAGTTGAATTTTGAGTTAAAATTTAATTATTATTGAAAAATTTGATTTTTAGTGAAAATTTGAATTTCTAGTGAAAACTTGAATTTCTAGTGAAAACTTGAATTTTTAATGAAAAATTGAATTTTTAGTGATAAATGTAATTTTTGATGAAAAATTAAAGTTTTGGTGAAAAATTAAATTTTTATTGAAAATTTGAATTTTTAGTGCAATTTGAATTATTGTAAACATATTATTTTTTTAGTAAAAATTTTAATTTTTAGTGAATTATTGGATTATCCGTCAAATTTTAATTTTTAATGAAAATAGAATTTTTAGTGAAAATTTAATTTTTAGTTATATATTGAATTACTAGTGAAAAATTGGATTCTTTTTAGTGAAAATTGAAATTTTCAGTAAATTTTAATTCTTAGCGAAAATTTAATTATGAGTGAAAAACTTAATTTATAGTAAAAACTTTAATTTAAAGTGAAAATTGAATTTTTAGTGAAATCTGATTTTTTTTTGTGAAAATTGTATTTTTTGTTTTGCAAAAATTTAATTTTTGTTAATAAATAAATTTTGTTCTTGTGTAAATTGAATTTTTAGTAAAACTGATTTTTTTTTTCCTATCATTTATATTTCCTTTGTAAAAATAAACTTTACCTTAACTTGCTTTTGCTCTTTGACAAATATAATGCTCTTAAATTGATTTTTTTTTATTCACTATTTTTTCACTTCACAACACTTTTGCTTATCAATTAAATACACTTACAAATTTATCAACACTTTTCTAAACAAATTTGCCATAAAACCATAAATTTTATTAATTTAATAACTTTATCACACAAATGTACATGATTGATTTTGATTTTAGTGCAACGAATTTCTGCTCCACCTCTCTTCATCACCCTTGTACATGCAATAAGTAAGAGAGACAAGTTTGACTATAAATTGGAATTACGCAGCGATTGGAATGCGATGAGAAGAAAACTAATGGCACCACACTTTAATTAACTTAAACGTTGAACTATTTTATTAGAATAAAACGCATTTTTTTGTATAATATCAATAGTTTAATTAAAAACAAATGACTTCTTCACAAACGTATTAAACGCGGCGCGACGTGCAATTGAACTGAGTTCGCCGCTCTTGTTGCTGTTCTTTGCAAAACATAGCAGCGACGCGTGAGAGTAGAAATGCCGTTATATTTGAGTGCATTGTGGAGTATGGTGGAGAGTAGGTGAGGGCAATTAAAGCAGTGAAAGAAACAGAGAGGAAAAAATTATTACTCAAATTAATAGATGCATGCAAAATAAATATTAATATAAAATATGATAACGGTTAAGATATTTTATAGAAAATAATCAACTGAAATAAATGATTATAACATTTATTTGATACTTTTCTCATTCAGTAAAAATATGGTTTTATATTTTTAAAAATTTAGAATTTTGCTTATTTTTAAATTCAAATGGGCTTTTTTTATTTTTTTATCAATTTTATAATTAGTATTACTGAATTTACAATTTCTTTCAGAATGAATATATTTTCTTGATCTATTTTGTCGTAGTATTTTGTATAATAGAATTTATAAAAATAATAAAAACGAGCTGGGAAAGTTAGGTCACATGGGTAAGTTCGGACACAAGGGGCGGATTTTTATAGTCGGTCGGGCCCGACTATGGAATACCCTACACCTTTGGAGGGGATATCAATGTGGGATATTTAAATGCATACCTTAATTTTAAAGTTTTTAAATATGCTGAACCTCCCCACCCTCAGAATATTATTCATATATCAGAAATTTACGTCTTATATCCCCATAAATTAAAAAATTATATGAAGTATAAAAAACTAAAAAAAAAATTGAAAAATATAATTGGGCGGACCACGCCTATATTTAAAATTTTGAAAGGCTAATATTTCATAGATTTGATTTTAATAATTTACGGATCAAATTTCCACTATGAAAACCCGGGAAATAATGAAAAAAAAAGTGGGCGGATCACGCCCATTTTTGGACCACATATTTTTAGGTGAATTATAACAATACGTTTTAAACTTTATAACTATACCTTGAATACTTTTCGAGTTATTAGTTTCGAAAGAGTTTTATAAAAGTGACTTGTATGGGAGGTGGGCGTGTCCGTTGACCGATTTGGCTCAGTTCCTACTTTTGGCTATAATATATTGAATCGAAATTTCATCGCATTCTGATCAGTATTTTTCAAGTTATTCTGTATTCGGACAGCAAGACGGACAGACAGACAGACAGACGGACATGGCTAAACGGACTCGGGTAGTGATGCTGATCAAGAATATATATACTTTTCCATACCGGACACGCCTCCTAAGGGGTGTTACAATATATGCACAAAGTTAATATACCCTGTACCTCATAGGTGTAGGGTATAAAAATTTAACAAACATTTAAAATTCATTTCAATTAAATTTTTCTGATTTTTTTCGATGATTTGAACAACATACATTTTTATAATGTCACAAACTGAAATTTATAATATAATGTATAATATGAATAAATCGTTTTTGGTAATTTATGAGTAGAATAAAACCACTGTTTTGAACAAAATTCCCAAAAGATTAATTAAATTGTGGATCAAATCAAGTTAATGAACTACTGTTTAATTAAAATCTATACTAATGGCATCTTCATTAGATCTGTACTAAACCATAAGTATATTAATCAATTCAACCTATACACATGCACACAAATATTTTCATCAACTACCTGAATTCATAATATTGATGAATTCCTTCATTGAATTAAATTCGAATTTTTTAAATATTTTTCATTTTCAATATTTTTCTTAACATCAAATTTCAAACACAAATTAGTCTCCATTTACACATTTGTGTATTTATAATTCTTTAAGTATTTATAATATTTAATTGCTACTTATTCGAAGCATCCATTTCATCATATTAATGAAAAAGTGCACATCATATTGATGAATTTTGGTTATCAAACCATATCAATTTGAATATCATAAATCTTATAAGAATTATGAATACGTAAATGGAGACCAATTTTTCTTTGAAATTTGATGATATAAAAAATATTAAAAATGAAAAACACTGAAAAAATACGATTTTTTCAATGAATTGAATCATCAATATGATGAATACTGCTTGTTGGTGAACATTTTTTTTAGGGGTGCATTCTAAGACTCAAAAAATATGTAAATATAAAATAAAAAATATATAAAAATTTATATTTTTATATTTTTAAATTACAGCTTTAGGAGCATTTTCAAAAAGTAATAAATCATGGGTTTCGAAGATGTGATATACCATTGGATAGGTAATTTAATTGTCTAAAATATGAGTGTAAAAAAATAATAATGAATTAACAGATTCTACTTTATAACCAATTTTCTTGACACGGTTATGTCCGTCATATGCATTTCTTAAACACCCTGTATCTTAAACTGGGTGCAAAATAGCCAATTTTTTTATTTTTCATATTTTATTATTTTTTTGCATCATAGAATGTCCCCCAGAAGTATAGACATCGATGAACCGAACACCCAGTATATTTCGTTCTAAGTAAATATGGTCTGATTTATAAGAATCTTAGTCTGTTAAAAAATCTGTGTTTGTCGCTATAAACCGTTAATATTTGATAAATCTATAAGCTATCCCAACCATACTAAATTTCTATCTGTCATTCTATATTCAATACTGCTGTCTTAGTGTTTGTCTGTATTTCCAACACGCTGTCGTCAGCTCTTTTCTTTCTTTTTAACTCTCGAATAATCTAGTCATCTGTTTGAGTTTGTCAAAAAAAAAAGATATAATGAAGTTTATTAAAAAATGTGCCATAATACGCGCCGCACCTACAGCCGCCTAACATCTCGTCTTAGCCGATATTGTATTTGAGGTGCGTGGTATGTCGGCTTGTGCCTCTGATTTTGGTGATAACATTGGAAACAAGTCTGCGCTGTCAAATCGATGACACATGTCGCGATCGCATATGTGACTTGAACTGAAAAAACTCAGACATTGAAACGATTGAATAATAAATCTTAAATTTCACAAAAAAAAAAAATATGGCATAATGCATTTTCAAAATGGAAATGTGCCAAATAAATTAAGTATTTTTAAAGAATAGAATTAATTTCAATTAGTTAAATTTGCCGTTACACTGATTTCACAAAATCTTAACTCTTCCATTATTTTTAAAAATTACTACTCATTAAATTTAAAAAGCCCCTCGAAATTTCCAAGTCATAGTTTCACTATACAGTAGCCTCTAATGAGCTGCTTTGTTCTACTGCAAAAATGATTATCTGCTCTTTAGGTTTTTTTTGTTGTTCTTCGCACCATTACCATGTTCCATTTATAGTTATGCCAATTAACAACAGCTTCAACTTCAATCATCACCCATCAAAACTTCAATTTATTTCAATTCACATGCCGCCGCCGTCAACAACTCCAAGAGCTCTGCAAATCTTTCAATCGCATTAACTGGTTAAAATTATGTTTTTTTTTTGGTAGGTTGTCGAACTCTAGTAATGCTCAAGCATAAAAAAACTCCATTGCAAATTCTCTACTAGCTCGAAATTCACTTTGGTTTCTTTCAATAATACTTTCCTAAAAGAAACCAACATCAAAATCAGCCAATAATCGCTGACAATGACCATTATCTGTACCCATGACTTTTAGGTTTTTTTCTTCAGATTTTTAACTTTAAAGTTCTACTCTTCTATGCTGCCATAGTTGCTTTATTCTGCATGGTTTTTGTGTTCTTTGACTTTATGATTTGTATTCTATAATTTCCAGAAATACTCTTTGTCTCCATGCATTCTTTCGTTTTATGAGCTCTTCTCGGCTGGCGGCTTGCCGTTGATTTCTTAATGTTTTGTTAATTTTTCAACATGGTTCTATCAATGGGGTAAATTCATTTGGTGGTGGACGGGTCATTGTTCTGAGACTATTAACGCATGCCATAAACGCTTTGTTTTCAATTTGCTTTTAAATCCTCAGCATATTTGAAAGGCTCAACATATTTTCAGTTGCCTTAAGCTTTAATTTAAACTTATTTCATTAAATTTTTTTGTTTATTTTTTTTATTATTTTAGATGCTGTTTCATTAAAAAATCATTCATAATTATAAAGAAATTATTGTTTCCTAGTCTTTTCATTTTGTTCATTATCAATTTCTGAAGTGTATTGTAATTTCTGTAGAATATAGTAATTTTTTTGCTGTTTTGTTGGAAATAATTATTGATTTGAAAAAATTTTGTCTGGAACACGCACATCTTGTTAGGCTAATGAACTCAAGGGCCTTAGGTGGTTACGAGTCAGAACCACCGGAAACAATTTTCTTTGACGTCTCGTAGGTCAAAAATTAAGTACGGAGTGTTCATATCGAACTTTTTAAGAATTAACTATTTTCATCATTTTTGTTATATAGGCAATAAAAATGTCTGTATTCAATTTTAAAATATATGTATATCTCATAATTTTTAATAAATTTATGTTGGAATAGATATTGCTCTGAACTGACGATAGTCTGTTAACAAATGACATCAAATATATCAAATAATATTGAAATATATTAAATGGTTCTAATAATAACAATAAAAATATCTACACAGAAAACAATAATAATATAATAGTTTGGCACTACAGTCATATAAGAACTTAGGCCGAGCTCTCTCGCCATTTTCAGCTGTGCGTGTTATATTTGTACACAAAGTGGTGGGATCTACAGTTTATTGCCAACTCCGAACGGCGGGGGAGAGCTTTTCATAGGCAATGTTTTACTCACGTAGGTTTGCCATTTACTGCCAAGAGGTAGCGCGGTATAGAAAAATGTTTCTATGAAAATATGTTGTTAGCCCCAGTCCAGGCTTGAACCGGGGACCTTTCGGCTCGCAGTCCAACGCACTAACCATTGAGCTACAGCGATAAATTTGCTGCATTGACGAACAAATATTCATATTAGCAAACGGAATTGCTGATTTAATGAAGAATAGCAAATATTTTCATTAAATTAGTGAATTGCATTGCTGGATTTATTAATTAATGCAATTAATATCGGTTTCTATATTTACGTCGATTATTGTTTTCTGTGTATGAAGAACCTAGGAACATTTGATTTGTTTTTTTTACTCAATAGTGGAACCTACACAGAAAATAAATATATGTGTAAACATAGCAAAAAAAATTATTTATACAATTTATTGTTTTTTCGCCGTTGTTTTCGTTTCCGATTCGACATTTAGTTGTAATGATTAAATATTTAGTTATATTAATTAATAAATTAATTGAACACAAATTAAAGGAAATTAACACGCCCGATGAAGAAAAATATTTTTTTTTTGTCATTTTTAATTATTTTATTTTTTTATACACATTGTTTTTTTATATTTTTATTTTTGCTATCATATTTATTTTACCACGTTTTTTTTGTTATAAGTTTGAATCACGTTCACATACCAAAGCTATATACAGGGTGTTTGCATCATCAATGTCAATAATTCAGGAGATCATTCTATAACTCAAAAACATATGAAAATGTAAAATAACATTATGTCCTATTTTGCACCATGTTTAAGATACAAGGTGTTTAGTAATTGCATTTTACTGACATAACCTAGTCAGGAAAATTGGTGGATATATGGTGATAAATAAATAACAATTTTTAACTCGTGCTTTAGAAAATCTTTCCAATGGTATATCTTCGAACCCCATGATTTTTTCCTATTTTAAAACCTACGTAAAATAGAAATTTAAAAAAATAAAAATTCAAATTTTTTACTTTGCCATTTAATTTGTAAAAATTTCATTATCGATCACCCCATTTGTTCTAATTTATAATGATAGAGCTGTTCATTCCCAATACTTTCTAACCAATTATTGTACATTTTCTTTTTTTTCATAGAATGTTACCCTGAATTATTGACATCGACGAACCAAACACCCTGTATAATGAAAGGGAAATTTTAAACACACATAAGAGAGAAGAATTTAAATTTCAAATGCACGATGTTCGGAAAAAGTACCCGACCCAGAAAAACTACCCGACGAACCGAATAAGCAAGCACGCGCAGCGATACAACAGTACCTGTAATACTGTGTAGTGAATTTAAAACTGTGTGTGACTGTAAAACTATGTGGTGCCTCTAAAACTGATGGTTGGTGTATATGCTATATATGCATATATTTTAGCATATACACCAACCCGGAAAGCATTTAATTTACACTATTAAATAATTCGTATATCTAATTAATTAAATTAATATAATTAAATATTTTATATCAATTAATCTCTGTTGCTAATTTACGTTGAATAATTTTTTTTGTGCACCTAAAATATTAATGTCGATTCTAAACGAAATGATTGGCCTTTAAGATTGGCAAAAAGTCTTAAAGATGTCGGCTCTCTTTCAAAAGAGTACATCGAAATCTCACACAAATGTGATATAATTTAGCTAGGTATTGTTTACTCTCGAGATTTACCATTGTCTGTCGAGATTCTAAGTAGTATAAATATCTCCTATTTGGGTTGAACTTCTAACTGTTCGTATTATGAAAAGCAAAACTTCATTGAGAAGGTGTATAGTTCTAATACCCTGCTAAAAGTTGTATCACAGTCTTGTTAGGAAACTGATTATTGAACCTTTTCCTTGTTAAATGACAAACATGATCATTTGTTACTTAATAGGGAAATTTGTATTAAGGCAGATGAGGTAGGTTCGGATAGAAAAATAATTTTCTGGTTTTGATGTTACAATTGTTGTGTGATCGATTTCGATCCCACTACCTTTTGTTTCGTCGTCCAAAAACCTGACCACTGAAAGCGTCGTTGGCTCAGATGGTTAGTGCGTCCGAATACAAGACGAAAGGTCGTCGATTCGAATCATCTGTGTATTACAAACGTATGTACACAGTAAATATACAATTTTTTACTAGTAATGTAGGGTATAAAATAAATACAAATAAATCCAAATAAGAGTAACTGAAAGAAAAGAATAATTCTGCTTAATTCAAATTGATTGCTGATTTTTCAGAGCAACAAAAATCAACAAAAAGTACCCCCGCCGTTCTATATCTAACAAAACATAGTCCAAAGAACGGTACTAACTACAAAGACAGATCTATGCTAACGCCACAAAACAGTTTGAACCTTAACAAATACAAATAAAAAAAAACTTCAAATTCAAATCATTTTTCACTCTGCTATGACTACATTTTGATTTCCAGGTAATGTTATGGCACAGCGCCATCATTATTTTGATCAACAACATGATTATGAAACAAAATCACGAAGGGAATTTGGTACAACCCAAAGAACTCCTGTTGTGCACAATGTTTCGATACACATCATTGAAGTTCATGTTCAGTTAATGTTGAACATGATTTGAGCATGAGTCTAATGGGATTTGTTTTTTATTTTTTCAAATTCTTTTTTATTTACAATTATTCCAGACAGTTTTACAAATATACGAGTGTTAAAGCGCAAAATTGTTTGTTAAACCAACAGACCAATTTGTCTGTTGAATGAATGATTGACGATGTTTTCTATCTAATGCTATTTAAGATGAAGAGTTTTGAAGTTAGTAGTTTTAATGTGGTTTTGGTATATAATATATGTTTTGATAATAGTAAATTTTTCATTGATTATTGCACAAATTTAAATTATATTTTTGTATGCATTACAATGCTCTTTTAATGCAATTTCGTTTTAATTTTTTCAAAACCTTTTTTAATTTTAGGTTAACATGCATTTCTGTCATTATGAAGTGTACGTGACGTGAGAGTTTTAACGATTGCATTAAATCACTTATCATGTTTAATAAGAAAAGGCACAAGTTTTATGCATTTTAAAAAAGCCAGCTACTGTATGATTTATGATAATTATAAAGCGATTTAATGCACTGAAAATGTGAAAATTATAATGCTCTTAATAATATTTCAAAAATTAATTTCGAAATTCAAGCAATTGTATTTTTAGTATAAACTGAAAATAAATAAATTCGAAACAACATTTATCACAATTGTAACGGTATCAAAGGATCCTATTGAGTTCTATAAAATAATAAGTTTATCAGATCCATAATAGAAATGTGCATAGAAGAAATTTACCCTTTTACGAAAAACATGAGAATGATCAAATCACTTCGGTCAATAACATCGTCCGATTTTTTCATCTTAAACATGAAAAAATCGGCATGTACGTGAAACGACGGATCATTTTCCTTTTTTTTTAATTCAATTCGATTACGGCATATCATATTTTCTTAATAAACAATAACACATATTTTGGATATGAAAAAGGTTTTCCAATATCAATTCATTTAAGTGTTTTATTCCCATTTAAAATGCTACTATGAGATATTTTAAAAATCAATTCAAATTTATTAAATTAAAATTTGATGATATTTGAAATTCAAATAAAAGTCGTCTCAGCTATGAAGTATATCCAACATTTTTCAAATGTTCGACCAAAAATGTACACAGGGTGTTTGTTTTATCGATGTCAATAATTCATGGGTTCATTATATGACTAAATTAATTTGAACTACTAAATCACAAGATCCGCCACTATATAATTATTTCTACAGCATTTTTTACCAAGTTAAAGTCACTGTGATTGGTAAGAAAATACTCGGAATGAATTGGTCTCATTCATTATCATTATAAATTTAAAAAAAATGGAGTTATCCATAACGAAATTTTGAGAAAATCAGTGACAAAGTCAAGATTTGTATTTTTTTTTTAATTTCAACTTTACGTATATTACAAAATGAAGAAAATCATGCGATTTAAAGATGTGATATACCATTGGAAAGGTAATTTAATTGTCTAAAACTTGAGTGAAAATTTTTGTTAAACTCTGTGTATTTGTTAAACTCTGTGTATCTTAAACTGGGTGCAAAATTAAACTTTTTTTATTTTATATTTTTTGAGTCATAGAATGACCCCCCTGAATTATTAACATCGATGAACCAAATACCCTGTATAATATGAAAATATGATGTTGATTTGCGTTTCAAATACAAATAAAACACTTTAATTGATCCAGAGAAACTGACAGGAAAAAATAATCGACGTAAATATAGCAACCGATATTAATTGCATTAATTAATCAATCCAGAAATGAAATTCACTAATTTAATGAAAACATTTGCTGTTTTTCGTTAAATCAGTAATTCCGTTTGCTAATATCAATTTTTGTACGTCAAGTTTTGTTAAACTCTGTGTATTTGTTAAACTCTGTGTATCTTAAACTGGGTGCAAAATTAAACTTTTTTTATTTTATATTTTTTGAGTCATAGAATGACCCCCCTGAATTATTAACATCGATGAACCAAATACCCTGTATAATATGAAAATATGATGTTGATTTGCGTTTCAAATACAAATAAAACACTTTAATTGATCCAGAGAAACTGACAGGAAAAAATAATCGACGTAAATATAGCAACCGATATTAATTGCATTAATTAATCAATCCAGAAATGAAATTCACTAATTTAATGAAAACATTTGCTGTTTTTCGTTAAATCAGTAATTCCGTTTGCTAATATCAATTTTTGTACGTCAAGACAGCAAATTAATAAGTCGGCGTAGTTTCTGCAATTTTATTTGCTAAAACTGCGCCGACTAAATTATTTGCTACATTGACTTAAAAATATTCATATTAACGAACTTATATAATGAACAATAGCAAATGTTTCCATTAAATTAGTGAATTTCATCGCTGGATTGATTAATAAATGCATTTAATATCGGTTGCTATATTAACGTCGATTATTTTTTTTTTATGTGGGAAAGACAGGTATTTTATTTTTTATCGTAATTTAAGAACAGATACGATTTTCTCATGTGTGCAATGAAAAGTTGAGTTTTGTTCTATGTTCTATGTGCTCGATCTTGATCTTGTCGGTGTAGTTTTATAGGAATTAGTATGTATATTTTATGAATTTTGTAATTTAATTACTATTATTTAATGATTTTAAATAATATGGACTAATACAAATATTTTTAAAAGGTCTTTAAATTCAGATTAGAAATGTGTCAAATCGGTGTAGTTTTAAAATCAGGTAGAAATTGTTCTTAGATCATGATCGGAAATTGATACATGATAAACATAAACATAAATATCTTCCTTAAAAGTTGAAATTATATTTATTATTTTATGTTTTATAGGGTTTTCAATTCTAAAATTAAAAATTACATGGACTTTAATACATTTTTTCAAATTGTTCTAAAATATACTCTAAATGTGACAACTCATAAAACTATAATGAATAAGATTATTAAATACTTGGAATTATTTCAAAATCAAATATCTAAAAAACCTCTCTTTTTTCTAGTGTATCATGTACCACCTACACTTTTTATTGTATTTCCCACTACATTACGTAGTTTATTGCGTCACGTAGCACACATTTGACTGGGTTACGTATGCCAACGTAAGTGCGTACGACACATCAATCCGTCTATCTGTCAGTCAGATTTTGCATTGATGGACGGAATTGTGTCTCACCACAACGACAAAATCATTGCACTCCCACATTGCATAGTCATAAAATGCATGGTAAAAATTGTAGCAACTACACAAAAAAAAACTACAGTTTTCGAGAATTCGCGTGAATTAAACGGTTTTCGTCGGCAAAAACACGGAACGCCGAGACGGCCGTCAAACGCGCTGAAACCTGAGCTGAATGACGATGAATGAGTTTGCATTTTAACGTTGAATAACGCAGATAACTGTTGAATGTTAGTTGTAGTAGGTGGATATAGGTGGTTGGTGCAACTGACAGGGTGGCAGGTGATATGTGGCAAGATGACAAAATTCAACGTTTTTTTATAAAACTTCAATTTTTCATTTCCATTTCTTAATTAAAATTAAAATGTACACCAAAATTAAAATTTTCACTAAAAATTCAATATTTCACTAAAAATTAAATTTTTCACTAAAAATTCAATTTTTCACTAAAAATTTAATTTTTCACTAAAAATTCAAATTTTCACTAAAAATTCAATTTTTCACTAAAAATTCAATTTTTCACTAAAAATTCAATTTTTCACTAAAAATTCAATTTTTCACAAAAAATTCAATTTTTCACTAAAAATTCAATTTTTCACTAAAAATTCAATTTTTCACTAAAAATACAATTTTTCTCCAAAAATTCAAATTTTCACTAAAAATTCAATTTTTAACTACAACTTCAATTTTTCACTAACAATTAAAATTTTCACTGAAAATGCAGTTTTCACTAAAAATTAAAGTTTTCACTGAAATTATTATTATTATTATTATTCACCAAAAATTCAAATTTATCCTAAAAAATTTAAATTTGCACTAAAAATTCAATTTTTCACTAAAAATTCAATTTTACATTAAAAATCAAATTTTAAACAACAAATTCATTTTTTGTAATTTAAATTTAAAATTAGATAACAATTAAATATTTCACTTTCACTTAAATTATAAAAAACATAAATATATTTGTTCCAAAGAAAATACAAGTATTTCTCTTGGTAAAGCCGATAGAAATATGTTATCAAATAATTTTCCGTTTCAAAAAAAAAAGGTATTGCAAGTAATAAAAAAAGATCAGAAGTGAGAGTGTCAAAAATATAATATTTAAAGACTACAGAAAATATTAAATGTAATGATGACGCGGCTTTATCTAGTATATAGAGCTTCAAAACCTTATAAACTTCTAAAGTATCCACTGAATAAAACTAATCTTGATAATGATGTTGATAATTTTGATAATTATTGTAAACGCTATTGTGTCTATTTTTAAAAAGATGATGACGATGCTGCTAGTAATGAATTCTTTTGCTACTGAAGTATTTATCACGTATTCTTCTGCTAGAATAAGTGCGTCATGAACTCAACACAAGATGGGTATCATAGCATGTCTCTCGAAACCTCAAGAGACTCGAATGTAAGGTTTAGTTAATCTGATTAAGATTCTTTCAAGAGGGCAATAACCACCACCAAGATGACAGGTTGTTGTACCACACAACCGGCAGAAAGAGTTAAAGAATGATGTAGAAAAACGAGATGCTCAAGATAGATGATGATAGTGAAATTATGTGGCATAACTACTGATACAGCTAATCGTTGTTGCACTTTATTCATTTATCAATTGATATTTTCGGTAGGTCATTCATCATTTTTTAAATGCTGGCTGTTATAATGATGCGTGGAACTCGTGGAATGTACGAGGGTTCAATGGGTTAAAATGTGGCTGGTGGTCCGGATTGCAAGAGTTCAGTTAGAGTAGGTTGTGTAATGAAAAATTATTGATATTTTAGGAGATTTACTTCTATCAAATAAATTAATACGATACAATACAATACGATACAATACAATACGATGCAATTCGATACAATACGATAGAATACGATACAATTCGATACAATACGATACAATACGATACAATACGATACAATACGATACAATATGATACAATACGATACAATACGATACAATACGAAACAATACGATACAATACGATACAATATGATACAATACGATACAATACGATACAATACGATACAATACGATACATTACGATACAATACGAAACAATACGATACAATACGATACAATACGATACAATACGATACAATACGATACAATACGATACAATACGATACAATACGATACAATACGATACAATACGATACAATACGATACAATACGATACAATACGATACAATACGATACAATACGATACAATACGATACAATACGATACAATACGATACAATACGATACAATACGATACAATACGATACAATACGATACAATACGATACAATACGATACAATACGATACAATACGATACAATACGATACAATACGATACAATACGATACAATACGATACAATACGATACAATACGATACAATACGATACAATACGATACAATACGATACAATACGATACAATACGATACAATACGATACAATACGATACAATACGATACAATACGATATAATACGATACAATACGATACAATACGATACAATACGATACAATACGATACAATACGATACAATACGATACAATTTGATACAATACGATACAATACGATACAATACGATACAATACGATACAATACGATACAATACGATACAAAACGATACAATACGATACAATACGATAGAATACGATACAATATGATTCAATACTATTCAATATGATACAATAAAATGCAAAAACAAAACCAAGATTATAATAAATTCAACTAACCATCATATTTAACATTTTTATCGAAGCAAAAAAAAAATTATTTAATTTTTTTATATTCACAGTTTTCTTTAAACGCCTGCTGCATTTAATGTCGCCACTTTATGAGCAACATGCAGCTCATTCTCCCATTTCTAATTGTATGACATGTTGTTGTTATTTTTTTTTATTTTTTATTTCGTAGATTTACGAATTCATTCAATTCAACGACCTTCAATAAAACGAGATTTCTTTTGGATGTCTGTCTTTCTGCAGAATCAACCAAGCATGACATCTTCTCATAACTGCTGCGATGGTACCTGTTGTCGCTTAACAGCAGCAACACCATGCATGTTGTTGGTTTTTCTGTTGTTGCTGCTGCTACTGCATACTTTGTGTCAAGTGTCAATGTCTTTGCTGAATGTAAATCACTGCCTGACAACGAGAAAACCAGCAACAACAAAAAATCATAATAATAAAAAAAACACGTCACAGCAACATCAACATAATTTGCAACAACAACATTGCCAGCAATGGCCCCAACAACAACAAGCAGAACAACAATACAAAGTCATCAAACTCATTAGAATCGCAAACAGTGACAGTTAACGACGGAAGGCATGATAGCAACAGCACAGTCAGCAACATATGGAACAGCAAGAACCTATAGAAGAACAACAAATTCTTAGAGCATCAAGAACACTTAAAGCAAACAAAAAAAAAATGAAAAAACAACTCTACGAACAACAACATTTTTTACAGCAACATTTTATTTTTTTACAATTTAATTTTTATTTTTTTAGAATTCATTCGAAATGGTTTTTCCTCGTTCTGATTCTTGCAGAAAAATTTCTTTTAGTTCTTTGGGTTCTGCTTTAACTGATTTTTTCTCTTCAAACTGTTGAACGTATGCAGGACAGAATTCAAGACAGCTATTGGTCTATGACAGACAGTCCAACGGATGGACGGACAGACAGACTAACTAATAGATAGACAGTATTTTAAACAAACAGAGGTTGGACTTTTGTACGTAGCTCTGCTGTTGCTGTCTAAAGGGAGTTTAGTTGTATTGATACCAGAAGGAGGGATCTGTCATTTTATTTTATCATTTATTTTTATTTTATTTAGTGTTGCACAAATTGTGGAAAATTGGAAAAATTGAATTTTTAGTGAAAAATTGAATTTATAGTGATATATTGCATTTTTAATAAAATATTAAATTTGTAAAAGACTCGTAATTTTTACTAAAAAATTTTATTTTTTTAATAAAAATTTCAATTCTAATTTATTTTTAGTGAAAAATATAATTTAAATAAATTTAATTAAATTTTTAATTTAATCCCTCAATAGATTGAGAATCACTGCAAATACTAGTTTTTTGTTTTTACTTCTATGCAATTAGAACGGTCTGAGTTTGCAGACTTATCTAAGGTTTTGATGCCAGAGGGCCTCAAGATGTTGTTGCTTTCATTCGCATGTTCCTATCAATGTCATGTTGTTGTTTTTGCTGATGTTGTATACAGCTCCCAAGTTCCACATGTCCCAAGCCTCATGTTTGATTTATTAATTAGAATGGTGTGAAACTTACGCATTGCTGGATTGTCGTTGAGCTCGATGTCGCCTGATGTCTGTGGCAATTAATGCGATTGACAGCAATATTTGTTATTTTAATTGTCAGCAATTAAAAAAAATGTAGAATTAATGTTAAAATTTTGAATTACCTATTTCTTTATTTTTTCTTTATATCTTTATTTCTTTATTACTTTATTACTTTATTTCTTTATTTCTTTATTTCTTTATTTCTTTATTTCTTTATTTCTTTATTTCTTTATTTCTTTATTTCTTTATTTCTTTATTTATTTATTTCTTTATTTCTTTATTTCTTTATTTCTTTATTTCTTTATTTCTTTATTTCTTTATTTCTTTATTTCTTTATTTCTTTATTTCTTTATTTCTTTATTTCTTTATTTCTTTATTTCTTTATTTCTTTATTTCTTTATTTCTTTATTTCTTTATTTCTTTATTTCTTTATTTCTTTATTTCTTTATTTCTTTATTTCTTTATTTCTTTATTTCTTTATTTCTTTATTTCTTTATTTCTTTATTTCTTTATTTCTTTATTTCTTTATTTCTTTATTTCTTTATTTCTTTATTTCTTTATTTCTTTATTTCTTTATTTCTTTATTTCTTTATTTCTTTATTTCTTTATTTCTTTATTTCTTTATTTCTTTATTTCTGTATTTCTTTATTTCTTTATTTCTTTATTTCCTTATTTCCTTATTTCTTTATTTCTTTATTTCTTTATTTCTTTATTTCTTTATTTCTTTATTTCTTTATTTCTTTATTTCTTTATTTCTTTATTTCTTTATTTCTTTGTTTCTTTATTTCTTTATTTCTTTATTTCTTTATTTCTTTATTTCTTTATTTCTTTATTTCTTTATTTCTTTATTTCTTTATTTCTTTATTTCTTTATTTCTTTATTTCTTTATTTCTTTTTTTCTTTATTTCTTTATTTCTTTATTTCTTTATTTCTTTATTTCTTTATTTCTTTATTTCTTTATTTCTTTATTTCTTTATTTCTTTATTTCTTTATTTCTTTATTTCTTTATTTCTTTATTTCTTTATTTCTTTATTTCTTTATTTCTTTATTTCTTTATTTCTTTATTTCTTTATTTCTTTATTTCTTTATTTCTTTATTTCTTTATTTCTTTATTTCTTTATTTCTTTATTTCTTTATTTCTTTATTTCTTTATTTCTTTATTTCTTTATTTCTTTATTTCTTTATTTCTTTATTTCTTTATTTCTTTATTTCTTTATTTCTTTATTTCTTTATTTCTTTATTTCTTTATTTCTTTATTTCTTTATTTCTTTATTTCTTTATTTCTTTATTTCTTTATTTCTTTATTTCTTTATTTCTTTATTTCTTTATTTCTTTATTTCTTTATTTCTTTATTTCTTTATTTCTTTATTTCTTTATTTCTTTATTTCTTTATTTCTTTATTTCTTTATTTCTTTATTTCTTTATTTCTTTATTTCTTTATTTCTTTATTTCTTTATTTATTTATTTATTTATTTATTTATTTATTTATTTATATATTTATTTCTTTATTGCTGTATTTCTGTATTTCTTTATTTCTTTATATATGCGTTTCTTTATATATGCATCTCTTTATTTCTTTATTTCTCAGTTCATTAATTATTATTTTTTTATTCATTTTGTAATTTAAATTTTTTAAATATTTTAAATTTTATAATTTTTATTTTATTTTTAGTTTTAAAGTTTAGACATTTTATTGCCTTCAATCAAATCATGAATTGCTGAAAATTAAGAAAAACTTTACACACATTTTCAACAACCCGAAAAAGGTCAAAAGTTGCTGCACGGATTATAGCCAAGCGCAGCAACAACAAAATTCCTTGCCGTGTCTGTGACTAATTAAACAAAATGCCGATGCGACTTAGAAATGTTGTTGGCCGCGCACTGGCGGCTGGCTGGCTTGTTAACTTGCAATTGGCACTTAACTGCTTTTGACCATAAACCTGCAATGTTTATTATGGCCACGTCAAGTATTGAACGACATTTTTATGAAGGAACAAATTGTCTGCGGAACAACATCAACAATTGCTGCACACGTGATGATGCAGCACACCAAATGTTGGTGCTGCTGTTGTGGTTTATGATAATCAATGCTCTGTGGCAGCGATAATAAACGTGCTGCTGTTGCTGATGTTGTTACTGATAATGATGCCAATAATAAACATGTTGCCAATGATAAAATTCTTGTTTGGCTGTCAATCAATAAAAAGATGCTGTTGGTGCTCTTCATCATCTACTTCTACATCAGTTTAGCTCAGCTGTTCTAACGGTAACAAGTCTAGTTTGTAAAATAATTTGAAAAGTGTTGCTTGCGTTTTCTATTTCAATTGAGTTATTTTGCAGGCGCACGGTTTTTCAGTTTTAATTAATACCTTTTACGTAGTGGCAACGCATGCTGCTGCCAGGCTGCGCCATTCTTAGCATGCGGAAAAACGCGCAAAAATGTAGCTGCACCACCGGAGGAGCTGCTTAAAATGGATGCAATTTCAACAAACAATTTTTTTTTATATAAAAACAAATAAAAGAACATAATAGAAAAATAAAAAAATAAAAAAACTAAAAATAACGAGAAATTTAAAAATTAATATTTTTAACCAATTCTTTGAAAGTTTATTTTATGTATATAAAATGAGACTGTTGGTCACTTTTATTGCACATTGAATTTTTTAATTGATTTAAAAATTTATTGATTTAGTGATTTAGTGGTTTATTGAGTTATTGATTTATTGATGTATTTATTTATTGTTGTATTGATTTATTTATTTATTTATTTATTTATTTATTTATTTATTTATTTATTTATTTATTTATTTATTTATTTATTTATTTATTTATTTATTTATTTATTTATTTATTTATTTATTTAATAATTTATTGATTTATTAATTTAATGATTTATTGATTTAATAATTAATTGATTTGATTTATTGATTTATTGATTTATTTAGTGATTTATTGATTTATTAATTTAATGATTTATTGATTTATTGATTTAACAATTTATTGATTTGATTTATTGATTTTTGATTTATTGATTTATTTAGTGATTTATTGATTTGTTTATTTAATAATTTATTGATTTATTAATTTATTAATTTAATGATTTATTGATTTAATAATTTATTGATTTGATTTATTGATTTTTGATTTATTGATTTATTTATTGATTTTAGATTTATTCATTTATTGGTTTATTGATTTATTGATTTATTGGTTTATTGAATTATTGATTTATTGATTTATTGATTTATTGATTTATTGATTTATTGATTTATTGATTTATTGATTTATTGATTTATTGATTTATTGATTTATTGATTAATTGGTTTATTGATTTATTGATTTATTGATTTATTGATTTATTGATTTATTGATTTATTGATTTATTGATTTATTGATTTATTGATTTATTGATTTATTGATTTATTGATTTATTGATTTATTGATTTATTGATTTATTGATTTATTGATTTATTGATTTATTGATTTATTGATTTATTGATTTATTGATTTATTGATTTATTGATTTATTTATTTATTTATTTATTGATTTATTAATTTATTAATTTAATGATTTATTGGTTTATTGATTTTATTTTATTGATTTGATTTATTGATTTATTGATTTATTGATTTATTGATTTATTGATTTATTGATTTATTGATTTATTGATTTATTAATTTATTGATTTATTGATTTATTGATTTATTGGTTTATTGATTTATTGATTTATTGATTTATTGATTTATTGATTTATTGATTTATTGATTTATTGTTTTATTAATTTATTGATTTATTGATTTATTGATGTATTAATTTATTGATTTATTGATTTATTGATTTATTGATTTATTGATTTATTGATTTATTGATTTTTTGATTTATTGATTTATTGATTTATTGATTTATTGATTTATTGTTTTATTAATTTATTGATTTATTGATTTATTGATGTATTAATTTATTGATTTATTGATTTATTGATTTATTGATTTATTGATTTTTTGATTTATTGATTTATTGATTTATTGATTTATTGATTTATTGATTTATTGATTTATTGATATATTGATTTATTGATTTATTGATTTATTGATTTATTGATTTATTAATTTATTGATTTATTGATTTATTGATTTATTGGTTTATTGATTTATTGATTTATTGATTTATTGATTTATTGATTTATTGATTTATTGATTTATTGATTTATTGTTTTATTAATTTATTGATTTATTGATTTATTGATGTATTAATTTATTGATTTATTGATTTATTGATTTATTGATTTATTGATTTTTTGATTTATTGATTTATTGATTTATTGATTTATTTGTATATTGATTTATTATTTTATTGATTTATTGATTCATCGATTTATTTATTGATTGATTTATTGATTAATTGATTTAGTGATTTATTTCTTTTTTTATTTATGATTTATTTTTATTTTAGTAATTTATTGATTTATTTTTTTTATGATTTACTGATTGAAGTTACCAAAGGTATGCAATAAAATTCAGTAATTTTAATATAATTCATACATTTTATTTCTTAATGCTATAAATGGGTATATTTTTATTTTTAAATAATGTTTGTAGTAAATACTTTCAATTATTCTTTTTTTTCGACTTTTTTATATATTTAATTTTGTATTAATTTTTTCATTATTTTTTTATTTATATTATTATATTAAATTGTTTTTAATATATTTTATAATTTACAATTTTGTTCTTTTACTATTATTCTTTCTTTTATTATTATTTTTGTTTCGTTTTATTTATTTTTATTATATTTCTCATTATATTTATGTTGTCTAAAGCTGAAACAGTTTATGTCATCACTGAGAAAACAACTTAATACTGCCACAAATTTGCCATTACAGACATTGTTACTTAAAACAATACAACTTAAATACTTGAGCAAATATTTGCATTTAAGTCAGCACGTAGTTGGTTCATTTTGTTTAGTCTCGTACTCGGCGGCAACATAATTGACATTGCATGTTGCTGGCCATTTAACTGTAAAAGTGTTGCAGACAACAGCAACAAAAACAACACAATGTTGCACTTTGTTTTGTGGTTGCAACCAGCACTAATTTAAATACAAAATTTAAACTAAAACCAACGATGTTGTTGATGTTGCTGCTGATGATGATGATGCCTGCCTTGATTCCCAGCAATATAGAATTTTTCGCGCGCCACACTAAAGAATTCAATTATAAAATGAACCGAGTATTGTAGAGTGATGGCGGCAACCCTATAATTATAAGTGCAGCATCCATAGCCATGCAAACTACAAAAGATTGCCGCACGCAACGACGCGACGTTGCCATGGTTTTTAAAATGCACTTGAAATTAATTTCGTAAAATGCATCGCACATTGCATTGCAATGCGTTAAGCAGTTGAGAAAAAAGGCGGCCCTAGGCTGTCGCGCAGACAGACAAATAGTCGAGCGTTGCTAAATTTTTCGGGTTTCACTGAAAATTCTGACTGCAACGAGCAGCCGCCGTCATCATCGTCTGTCAAGTGATCATTTGATATGCGTGCCGAAATGTAGTGGATCGGATCAAGTCTTGGATCAAGTCGACAAGATCAACTGCTCTACGCGTTGACGGCGGGATTAAGAAAGGACAACAACGTTGAGTGTGGCGTGAGAAGCAAGGGAAGGGAGACGTATATTGGCAACACGCGCACGTTGACTGCAACGAATTGAAATTGAAACTGAAAGGCAACGGCTGCTGCTTGAAAGTGAGTGGAAGATGAAGGATTCTTTTTTTTCTATTTTTTTCATTTTATTTTTGTATTTTATTTTTAATTTATTTGTTTTTTTTTTTTGTTATTTAAATAGTTTTTTTTATTATTTTTTTGTATATACTTTAAAATATTTAAAATTATTTTTATATTTGTCTTCATTTTTATAACTTAAACAGCTTAAAAAAAAGATACATATTTAATGTTATTTATTGTTTTTATTTTATTTTGTTGTTTAAAATTTTTTGTTTTAAGTGTTTTCAACGAATTGAAAAAGGAAATGGTTGCTGCTTAAAAGTGAGTATAAGATGAAGGATTCCTTTTTTATTTTTTACATTTTATGTTTGTATTTTATTTTTACTTTTAATTGTTTTGTTTGCTTAAATAATATCTTTTTTTATTATTTTATATATCTTTAAAATATTTAAATTTCTTTTAATATTTGTCTTCTTTTTTGTATACTATACAACTCTAAAAAAGTCATAATTAGGGTTATTTATTAATTTTATTTTATTTATTTTAAATATTTTATTATTTTTTATTTCGTATTTTTGTTTTTTTGTTTTTTTTTTTTAATTTTAATTTTATTAAATTAGTTTGTTGTTATTTAGCATATTTCAATTCTAACCCAGTTGATCTCTTTCATTGCCCTGTCTTGTTAGTTGTCCCCATCAGCAACGCACCGCGAAACCAATTAAAATGCAATCGTACTGACGTCGGGCAACACGCCCCCAACAACAACAACATCAGCTGTTGCTCTGGTAACTACTGATGGCTAGCAGCAACAGCAGCTGCTGAACTTGTCAACGTGCAACGCTTCAGCGCGCCAAAAGCAATTAAAAGTGCAAAACTTCACTTAATTAAGTTTCGTTGGAGCTGCTGTTGGTTGGTGCTGCCTCTGCGGCAGCCACCGCAATTAATGTGCGACAATAAAATATAAAAAAAAGAATGTGAAATTTTCTTGCTCTAACAACGAAAAATTTGCTGCCAAACGAACGGTGTTTAATTACAAGGCATGCGAGACACGAATGAAATGCATGCCATACAAACGAAAGACTTCAGACACGAACGTGATTTAGAAGAATGCAGCACCTTTTAAGTGTTTAAAAGGCTAAAAATTCTGTTGTTTTTCTATGAAATTAAAATGTTTTAGAGGTTTTTAAATCAATGGGAAAATATTTAATTTATTTAGAATATATATAAAATAAAATAAAAATATAATAAAAATATAATAAAAATAAAAAAAAAATAAAATAAAAATAAAATAAAAATAAATAAAAAAGATACATAAAAATTATTTGTATTATTAATCGAAAACAATATTTAACATAATTTATATAAGTATGAAAAAACAAGTGTTGCAACTTGACACAGCAACATGTTGCCAATTCAAATTCATGCTGACAGCATTTTCCACTCATTAGATTTCTCTAAGACGCGCTTGCGTCAGATAAAGCAGAATACTGTATCATAAAATGCAAAAAATCCTTTTAGACATGCTGCAAGTTGTTGTTACTACAGCAACAACAACAACATCAACACAGCAATGCGTCGTACATTTTAGCGCATTTATGCTGATGCTGTTGTTAAAAGCAATTGCTTGCTAGTCTTAGCTCTTGTTGTTCTTAAAATTCTTGTTTTTTTTTCGTACTTCATGATGTTGTTATTTTATTTATATTACTTTGGTTGTGATTGTTGTAAATGCATCATAAATGATGTGCAACAAACTTGCAACATGCGTCGGCTGTGCGCAAAGCAATAAATAAAAGTGAATTAAAAAACATAAAAGTGCTATAAAATAGCTAGAGATTTTATACAAATTTTCACATTTAAACATATTTTATATGCCACATAAATGTTGGCTTAAACGAAAAAATCCAAAAAAAAAAAAAAAAAAAAAACAAAAGACTACAGCAACGAACTTTTAATTAGTTCTCCACACACAAATGCGACTTAAATAAATTGCAAAAATTAAAAATTCAAACAGAACTTGAAAAAAAGGAGACGAAAAATACAAATAAAATATAAAAAAAAAACAATATCTGCAGCTTTTGCCTTGAGCCGCATGCCAACATGTACAGCAAACAAAAGCATTTAATGAAATGCATGGCACCTAAACATTTAGCAGAATTGTACAAATATTTAACATGTTTTTTAAAGATTTTATTTAGACATTATTTTGAAGATTTTTGTGTATATTTTTCAAGTTATTTGCAAATGATTTTTTATATTTAATTTAAATAATTAAGCAGTTTTTCAATGTCAATTGCCAAAGACAAATATGCACAAAAATTTTACAAAGCTTATAGTGCTTTTAAGCAGTTTTTGCTTCACTGCATTTGGCAATTAGTTTTTTTTTATTTGAAAATTACTAAATAATGCCATGCTTATTATCTACACTATTTACGTTATTTAAACATGCGCTTTCAACGTATCACTCGCTTAAAATAAATCAATTGTTGCTGTTTATCAGTGCGTGCATTGAAAAATAAATGTTTAACTTGCTAAAATTTATTTTATTGCAAAATTAAATATAATTTAATATATATAAAATAATAAATTGTGCACTTAATTGATTTTTAATATTCATACGCATGTGTCTAGTAATAAAAGTAGTTGTTTTCGTATTAAACCAATTAAAATTGTTTGGAATTAATTGTGATATAATTGATTTTGGACATTTAAAAAAGGGTTTTCACTTAAAATTTAATTTCTCTTTTCTCTAAATATTAAAATGTTCACTAAAAATTCAAATTTTTCATAAATTCATTTTTTTCCCTAAAAATTCATTTTTTTAAATTTAATTTTTTTTACTATAAATTCAATTTTTCACTAAAAATTCAATTTTTCACTTAAAATTCAATTTTTCAATTAAAAATCAATTTCTCACTAAAAATTTAGATTTTCAAAGAAATTAAATTTTTCTATAAAAATTAAATTTATTACTAAATATAAAAATTGTTCATTAAAAATTTTTCACTAGAAATTCAATTTTTCACTAAAAATTCAAATTCAATTTTTCACTAAAAATTCAATTTTTCACTAAAAATTCAATTTTTCACTAAAAATTCTATTTTTCACTAAAAATTCAATTTTTTACTAAAAATTCAATTTTTCACTAAAAATTCAATTTTTCACTAAAAATTCAATTTTTCACTAAAAATTCAATTTTTCACTAAAAATTCAATTTTTCACTAAAAATTCAATTTTTCACTAAAAATTCAATTTTTCACTAAAAATTCAATTTTTCACTAAAAATTTAATTTTTCACTAAAAATTTAATTTTTCACTAAAAATAAATGTTGTTAAAATTCAAGTTTAAATTTTAAATTCCTCACCCAAATTTTAATTTCTTACTGAAAATTCATTAATTTCTCTTATCTGCATTCCTTTCTTATTGATCTTAACCTTCAACTGCTGCATTTTTTTTTTCATCAGAAAATATTAAGTTTCATAATCCCTCATTTTGAATTTAAAATGTGGACTTGTCTGTCGGCTCTTGTCTCGCCTTACTTGCGCTGCCAAAACTGATACTTTTAAAACTCAAAATATGCATAAATCCTGCGTGTCGCACGCAAAAGAGTCAACGCCTTCGTGGGTGTTCGCGGAACGCTTTCAGAATTCAAGAATTTGGTGAAAGCGCGGCAACAACTTAACGTCACTTAGAGTCACTTTACTTCACATTAGACTCGAACTCTGCACATGAAGAAGATGAAGATTCCCTGCGTAAGGATTTACTGTCTCCTTAGCCAACATTGGCTTCGACTAATTCTTGTTTTATTTCTCTTCTTAGGCTTGACTTAACCTGCTGCTGCCTTCAGTAAGTTGGTAATTTTAATTTGTTTACTTTTCTTGCATTTTGCCAGACATGCAAATAATCCGCATATTATTTTTGACACTTTTTTTATTGTATAATTTAATTTTATGTTTTTCAGTTATTATTTGTTTTGCTTCTTTACATTTCTACCTCTTTGTTGGCTTCTTATTGTTACCAAAACGAAAAAGTATCAAATTTTGACAGTTCATTGACTTGAGACTTGTCAGTTGCTTGACTCACAAGTGCCTTCGTTGAAGAGTCTTCTTGTCATTTTGTGAAATTTTGCAAAATGTGCTGTATTTAATGCATTTTGTTTTGACTCAAAAGGGGCTGTGTGATTTGAGGCTAAAAGTGTGTTGACAAATGCATAACAGCGGAAGCCGCTTACAAGGGTGCGTTTCATCAGATAAAATGTTTTAAAAATATAAATTATAAAAAATACAATTTTGCAACTTTTCAATAAAAATTAAAATTTTCACTAACAATCAAAAGCACTTAAAATTCAATTTTTTATTAAAATTCAAATTTTCACTAATAATTAATTTTTCACTAATAATTAATTTTTCACTAATAATTAATTTTTCACCAAAAATTAAATTTTTAAAATTCATTAAAATTCAATATTCTATAAAAAATTCAAATTTTCGCTAAAAATTCAATTTTTCACTAAAAATTCAATTTTTTACTAAATAAAAAAATTCAATTTTTCACTAAAAATTCAATTTTTCACTAAAAATTAATTTTTTTCACTAAAAATTCAATATTTCACTAAAAATTATTTTTTTTCCAAAAAAATAACATTTTTTTCTAAAAATTATATTTTTCGCTTCATTTGTTCATTCAATTGTTCAAAAATTAATTATTTCACTAACCTTAAATTATCACTAAAAAAAATAATTTTTAAGTCAATTATAAAAATGTATTTGGTGACATTTCGTTCTACAACGACGATATATATATATATATTTTTTAATCCTTTTATTATTATTAGTATTAATTATATTATGTTAATGTATTTAAATATAGCAACGAATATTTAATATATTTTATTATTAAGCAGTTCTCGCAATTAAGAAAAACCCACAGTCACAATTTTGCCTACATTCCATTCAAGTTCGTTGTCAAAGTCTTTAGTTTCTTGCATATGCAATGCACTCGCCTAATAGCGCACTCACTCTCTTGCGCTCTTTCACTCTCTGTTACCACATATCTGTGCCGCGCCGCCGCAACTCAACACACTTGTTGCTCATGCGTTCTTGTGACGTCACTCATGTAAACAAATGACTGAAAAATAATAAAAAAAAATAGCCGGTCGCAGCAACCGAGAGATAACTAAGTAAACAACAAGAAGCGGCGGCCACCACGTGACTTCGCAGCTACTGCGCTAAACGTCAAAAATACCAGCTGTCAGCTGCAGCGAAGTCAACACGCGACGCTCTACGTAGCGCCACTGACATAGATTGAGAGTAGAGAGAGAGAGAGAGAGTGTGTGTTGGAAAAACTCAACAGAGTTAAGGTGGATTTACAAAAGTCGCGCGCGACCTAAAGGCGACTTTTGAAGCGATTGTGGTGTACATATTTGAGGCGACTTTGACGCGGCAGCCAACTTCAAGTATGGCTCTTTTTCTCTCGCAGTGCATTAAAAACGCTCACGAATTCTCTTCGCTGCGTTGGAATTTTCTATTTATTTTTTTTAAATGTTTGCACATGTTCAACTCGCAAATCTTTTATAACATGAGCTGTGCGCCGCGCGCAGCTTCAGTCTTTCTCCAGACTTCGAGTGAAGAACATCATCAAGTGTTTAGTTTGCTGCTCGTGCGTGGTTTGCCGTTTGGACTCTTGGAATAGTGCAAAAAAAAGTATCAATCATAGACTATCGAGGATTAAGTTCGTCCACCCTCGCGCCTTACCCGAAACTTGCGTCAGTGTCGCGCGTGCTGTTGTCGTCTCTTTTGCACGCCAAAGAAAATCGTGCGACTGTCGGTCGGTCAGTTCGTGTAACTAACTAACGCAGAGACGTTCGAACGGTCGGTTGTCATCATCATTATCAGTTTCTTCTGCTGCAACAGCAACGTCTTCTTCGTAGTCGCGGCTTTAGTTGTTGCTGCTGCTGCTGCAACGACGCTAGCGGCGCAGTTGACGTCAACGTCTTTGCACGAAATTCGCGCGACTCTTTGGGGGTTCGTCCGGCGAGCAACGAGACTTCGTGCGCCATTTGAAGTCGTGTTTCGATGGTGAGTTGGTCGTTTGTGCGGATTCTGATTCTTTTGGTTAAGACTGGAATTCTGACTGTTTGAATTTGGAGTGTTTGAATTTTTGCTGAGTGTTGTGTGTTTTTGTATGGCTTTAAATTTAATTAAAACCAAAATAATTCTAATGGCTTTATGTGATTAACAAATGTAATTAATTAAAATATAAAATGCTGTTTATATTAATAAATTTTAAATAATTAAAATATATAAATAAAAATTAATAAAAAAAAAAACTCAAACTTAAAGAAACATAGACATTTTTGGATATTTCAGTTACAAGGATATTAGATGCATTTAATTTGAGTTGCAAATGAAATAAGGGTAAAAACAAACATCAAATTTAAGGACAATTAAAAAACATTAAAAAAAAAACTTAAAAACCGCAAAATAAATTAAAAGTTTTATAAAATGAAAAATACTACAAAATTAAAAAAAAACAAAAAACAACTTACACAATTTTACTAATAAGTGATGTGTTCTTATTTAAACTCAAAAATTAAAAACTTTAAAAAATAAAAATTAAAAAAAATAAACAATTTACAAAATTTGTATATAAACGAAATAAAAATTATTTCATGAAGTGCTGTGCCATCGTCTACACTAGTGACATCTTCTAAATTTTTCTAGACTCTGGCATTAGTTAGAAAAACGTAGAAATATCGGGAAGTTTGTGTGAGAAACGAAGCTTTGTTTGAGAAACTCTGGATTATTTTTCAAACTAAAAAATGTTTTTGAAATTTAAACTAAGGAACTAAAAATTCTATTTTAAATGTTAATAAGAACCATTACAAATATTTAATATCTATTAAATATTGAAAATTTCTACTATATTAAAATTTCAAAATGAAAATATAAAAAAAAAATTAAAAAAAAATAAAATTAAAAACACTAAAAATGTGCTGAAATATATTTAAAAAAAGAACAATTTTAAATATGAAATAGAAATTATATATTGGAAATTTCTTCTATATAACAAAAAAAATAAATAAAATGAAAATATAAAAAAAATAAATGAAAAAAAAAATAAAATTTAAAAAACTAAAAATGTGCTAAAATATATTTAAAAAAAAATTTTAAAAAATGTTAAACTGAAATGTAAAACTTAAAAAAAATTTAAGTTAAAATGTGAAATAAAAAAAAAACAAATTTTCATAAAAATTCAATATATATTCACTATATATAAACTATATAAAAATTTAAAATATAACTAAATTTCTTTCGAAATTTTTAAAATGAAAAAATAAATTTATAAAAAAATTAAAATCTTTGCAAAACATTTAAATAGTTTAAAAATTAATAAAATTCTTGTAAGAATAACTAAATAACAATAACAATATCTAAATTTAGTTACAAAATTTAAAAATATAATATTACATATTTCGTACGAATGGAACAATATTTTATTAAAAAATTTCACTTTTAATTTTAAAAAACTATGTGACGATTATTGAAAAAAAGAAAACATGGTTGTGAAATATTAATACAAAATACCAACACATTAACAAATTTCAAACATATGAAAAATATCGATTGTCTTAAAAAATAAGTCATAAATCAAAGTTTCAAAAATCGAACATAAAATAAAATGGTTCTTTAATATTTAGGAATAAAATTATGACTTATTGTGATTTTTTATTTGAGATAATATTAAAAAAAAAATGTATTAAAAATAAAAAAATTATAAAAAAAAATTAAAAAAAAAAAATTATCAAAATAATTTTTTATATCATTTGATAGAATTTGTTTTTTGCTGTTCCCAAATTCTATATTTTCGATACAACCCAACACTTAAACGTTCAAATTCTTTGGTACCAGTTTAACTCGTTTTCGTTGTCTAATATTTGAATTTCGAAAGTCTAGTTGAAAATATGACCGAGTTTTTCAATTTACAAATTTTCATGGATAATAATTGCAGAATAAATATTTTTTTTTTAGTTAGTTTAATTATTGTTTTTAACACGTTCGTCAAATCATCAAGAATTTTGAACATATTTAAATTATATAAGTCGATTCATTCAAGTCGATTCTATTTAAACGAATTTGTTTAGTACTATTTCATGTTTTGATTTTTTAATACATTTTTCAATCGAATTCAAAGTAATCATTTAAATGCTCAGCAACTGTCATTAAATTTTTATTTAAATAAAGATTTTAATTCGAAAATTACATTCAAGAGAAATATAACTACAAAATTCCATATTTATTCCATTGAAATTGAACTGATTGAACTTAATTGAATTTAATCGAATTACGTTAAAATACAATCGAATTGAAATTTCAATATGATTTTGATCTATAGTTAAAACCTGCCGAAATATGTAAAAACATTGAAATCAATTTTAATTATAAAATGTTTCTAATCTAATTAAAAAGTGAAAAAAACAAAAAAAAAACTTCTAACTTTAATAATGTGAACATTGAGTAAAATTTATGTAATTTAAAATATATTTCTCATTTAATTGTTGATATAACTATAAGTGTCAAGATCAAAAAGGTGTAACTAAAAATAAAAAGCTACAGCAATTAAAAGTAGAAAAAGTTGTAATAACTGAAAGAACTCTGCGTGACTTTAAACAATATGAATAACTAATAAACAATATTTTAAAAAAATAACTAAGCAATTTATTAATTAAATAATGTGTATTTAATTATTTTATAATAATGGAAAAAAGCCTATAATATTTAAATGTAAAATATAAGCTTTGCAATTTCTTAAAGTGTTAAATGAATAATTCAAATGCTCATAAAAACTAAATATGAGTGAATTTATTTTATTTATATAATATTTTTTATATTTTTATAACTAAATGTTTATTTTATAATTAAAATTATGTTAACTTTATTATTAATAATTTTTAATTATTTAAACTTATTTAAATTATTTTGGTATATATTTCATGTTTCACACAGAGCAAGTAAAAAAATTTGGTGTTTTTTTATATTAGAAATTACCTCTATTATGATTTCACCCTAAACATGTCATGTCCAGATTATGTTCGTTATAGTTCGTAATAGATCGGGTTAACATAATAAAATAAATGATCAGTTCCTATGTTATCCATAATTTTTAAATAAAATAAACTTAAAAAATATCAAAAACATTTTTTTTTTAAATTAAAAAAAATAAATAAATAAAAAATTAAAAAAAAAATTAAAATTAAAAATATTTAGAATAATTAAAAATTGACTAACAGTAAAAAAATAAAATTTTATAGAATAGATGTATGGCAGTTATATAGACAATATTTGTGCACGTTTTTAGAGCAGTTTTTGGTGTTTAATTTTTTTTATTTAAAGTTTTTTATATTTTTAATTATCAAAAATTTTAAAATATTCAAAATTTTGCAACAATTTGTTGCTGCCACCAGCAGTGGCAACAACAACAGCAAAAGTCCCTCATGCAAATTCAAGCAAAAACACATAAACTCACCGCAAGTCAGACATCAGAGTGGCTTAAAAATGGATTAAGCAAAAAAACATAAAAAAATCAATTTTTCTTTTTTTGTATTTTTCTGTTTTATTTGCATTTTTGTAAAATTGTTAATACAAGTTGTAGGCTTGCTTGCTGCGCTATTAAGAGACCAGGCTGCGTTTTAACGGTGGCGCTGCGACTAGAAGGCGGTGCGACGGTGGCAACTGCTGCCACTGTTGCTCATTGCATTTGTTGGTTGTTTTTGTTGTTGCATGGTTTTAGCTATATCCGGTTCCATATGCTGACCACTTTAGCCAAGCAAAAGCGTTGCTATATTTAGAGCCGCCAGAGCAGGCAAAAGCTAAAGATGCGCCACAGTTGTTGCTGGCGCTGAACAAAATGCAAACCAAAAACAACAAAGAGTTCATAACATTTATCTGCTACTTTTGTAAAGTTCAAAAATAAAAAATAAATAAAAAACAAAATCTGCGGATTAAGCAAAATGCAAAATTCTTTGCAACAGCAACAAGTTGCAAGCGTGGCATGTTGCAGTAGCATCTGTAACAAACGCAGCAACATATGTTGATGCTGCGTTTTGCATAGTTTAACGTAGCAATTGTTGCTCAAATTATTGTAGTTGTTTTTGTAACGCATGTTGTTTGTTTCTTTGTCGTGCTGCATGTTGTACAAGATGTAACAGATTTATTTTATTTTAAAAATATATTTTTATACTTTTATGTTTTTATATTTTTATATTTTTATATTTTTATATTTTTATATTTTTATATTTTTATATTTTTATATTTTTATGTTTTTAATTTTTTATATTTTTATATTTTTATATTTTTATATTTTTATATTTTTATATTTTTATATTTTTATATTTTTATATTTTTATATTTTTATATTTTTATATTTTTATATTTTTATATTTTTATATTTTTATATTTTTATATTTTTATATTTTTATATTTTTATATTTTTATATTTTTATATTTTTATATTTTTATATTTTTATATTTTTATATTTTTATATTTTTATATTTTTATATTTTTATATTTTTATATTTTTATATTTTTATATTTTTATATTTTTATATTTTTATATTTTTATATTTTTATATTTTTATATTTTTATATTTTTATATTTTTATATTTTTATATTTTTATATTTTTATATTTTTATATTTTTATATTTTTATATTTTTATATTTTTATATTTTTATATTTTTATATTTTTATATTTTTATATTTTTATATTTTTATAATTTTATATTTTTATTTTTTTAGAATTTTAAGAAATTATTTAAATTTAAGAAATTGTATATTGTAAAAATTGCAAAGTTTTTGTCTTAATTTAAGTTTCACAACACAGCTTTCATGCTTAACTAATTTTTAACTAATTTCTCTGTCTTTTCAGCTAAGAACGCGCAACTAATAAAAAGTGTTATAAAAACAACGAACATTTATAAAAATTAATAATACAATTAATTGTGCATAAAACAAGCTTCATTATAAAAACGCAATTTTCAAAATATTTTTTCAACAATATCGAAAATATTAAAAATAAAAATTTGCATAGCGTAACAAGTGTAAATAGTTACAACAATATCAAATAATAACAAAAGCTCAACAAGGCAATACTTTGTGGTTAAACGTAATTTTCGCCGAGACATGATTATCAACATACAAACGGTAAATGTTTTATTTCTTTTATTAATTTATTAATATTTTTCAATGCCTAATTTAACATTAATGATGCCAAATTATTATTTAATATTAAATCGTTATTTGCTAAACAAAATTTTAAAAGTTTTACTAACCGCAAAGTGTGTGAATGAATATTTTTGTTTACATTTCATTTTTATATTTATTCCTTTTTAATTTATTGCAATTTCAATAAATTATTGTACAATTGAATACTAATTAAAGTTTTATTAGCAATTTGTCGGTTATTAGTTTCGCATTTAATTGTGTGCCAAATTTAATTGTGAAAACGAAGGTTTTTATTGTAGGCAACAATTTGAGGCGGCACTTGTTCCGCCAAGCAACACAGTTCCACTGTCATCTTAGTCAATATTTTTATTTAGTAAATATTTGCCCATATATTATATATTTTTCAATTTGTAATTTTCCCCTTTTTGGTTTTTTGTTATTTACACAAAACTTATCTTTTATGCTTCATGTACCACATAAATGCGCACTTTGTACCAGGTAGTTTATGCAACCAAAAGTTGCGCATGCGCTAAAACTAGCTAAAGACTTGATAAAATATGTAAAAAATACGGACTATTTTTGGGTATTAACTGGAATTTTTGGAGTAAGATCTGGAGTAAGAATAAGAAAGATCTGTATTTTTTATGATTTTTACATTACAAATTTGTTAATTATTTTAAATATTTCATATAAATTTATGGATTTTTTAGTATTATTTAAAATTTATTTTCACGCTATATATATATATTTATATAAATTTAATGTCGTTTAATTAAATTTTATATTTTTGATATTTTAAAATATATATTTTTAATTTTTATATTTTTAAATTTTTTGTGTTTTTTTTTTATTATTTTTTTTTTTTTTTAATTGTTAAGCAATTTATGTTTTTAGTATGACAACTTTAAAGCTATTATAGTAAAAACTCAAATTTCCAAAGGTCACTGACTATTCTCTTAAAATACCATTAATATCATAAACCTAAATTAACTTAAAAACTAAAGCAATCTTTGAAGCGATCTTGTGCGCACACAAGCATTAAACCTTTGACCCATGACTTAAAGTACCCTACACACAATATTTAGACAAACATATATTACAGAGAAAAACTGTGGTTAAGCAACGCTAAATAAAACCAACTCATCATAAAGATCGTTGCATTAATTACTATAGATATGCAAGGCTTCCCGTATGAGGTATACCTTAAATGTTGGCAACATATTTGGTGCCCTATTGAAGGCAACAATGAATAAACAACAAAAAAATATTAAATATAACAAGCAACTGTTAAGCTTTTGCAAATGTCAATGATTTTGAAATAATTAAAATAATTGTTAAAAAAAAGTTAACCAAAGACCAAAAGTTACGACACACGGTGAACCAAATGCTGTAAGTTTTGAATTTTATTTTTTTAATTTTCAATTTTCCCCCAATTATAGAAATAAAAAAGTCCCATAATCTGCAAACATTTTCATATAGCATCAATAGTTTAACATATATCATTTTATGTTCCGTTTTTGTGGTTCAAGTTGTGGAACAGATTCCAGTTGTAGCGATTTCAAATTCGATATATTAAAAATAGTTTTGGCTTTGTAATTAGATTTTAAATTTATTTCTATTTGGTTTCATTGATATCTCTAATTTACATATTTCACAAAAATATGTTTACTTCGGAACCAAAATAAATTGTAAATGATGATAAATGATGTCTCATTTTCAGTTATAATTTTGATTACTTGGGTAGTTTTCTTAAATTGTTTCTACAAATAGCTGTTTGAATTTTTCTTACTTATTACTATATTTTATATACCATCAAGCATATCATAATTATCATCATCATCAGTTCTAATACAACTACTAATTACTGTGTTATCATGAAACAAAAAAAATCACCTAGCGCTGCAGTTATTCAAAGCGGTTCTTCTTCGTCGAATCATTAGACACTGCTGCACTTGAATTTCTTTCGCCTCAACCGTCGACTTTTCTTTAACTATAGCTGTCTTCCAGACAATCCCTACTTTATGTTATACAATTTGCTGTCTTATTAGACCTTCTAACAATTTGTATTATTTGATTATGCTTGGTTGCTTCTTAACTGACCGCTCAAGTTGTTGGTGGTCAGATCTTGGTGTTTGTTGCATTTCAGCTAATTTGTTCGACGTTTTGTTGCAACATTTTTCCTTATGATAATGAGCCAAACGTAGCGTGACAACAATGATTTTTTTAGATTAGTATTTTTTTAAAATATTTATTTTAAATACATTTTTTCTTTTGTCTATTTTTATGGCGCAACACTTCAAAGTCAAGGAAGTGTCTGTGATTAGTATGCCATAAAACGTTTTCTTCGTTGCATTAGCAAATCATTTTATTTATTTTGTTTTTTTTAATTTTTATTGCAACAATTTCAGTCAATATGTAGCAATTGTTGCTCTATAATAAGCGGCAATAAAGTTCTAAATGACGAGCGCAGGTGTTGTGCAAAATTAGTTGGTAATTGAAAACGAGTTGGTTGCAGTATTTGCCTGTAAAAATTCGTAACAATATTTTTCCTACATCCTTTATACTTATATAGTATGTTGCTGGCAATGTGAACAACATCCCGCGATAGTTCTACAAACTCGAGCCACAATGATTGTCATCGCGCGCAGCATCATCATTACAGCAGCAATTTAATACAATGTTGCTGTTGCTGCATCAATTTTATTGTTGTTGTAATATTTTTATTGATGTTGTACTGATTATTATTTTTATTGCAGTCCTATTGGTGGTCTTCAGCTTGTAATATGAATTATGAAGCATATTTTATTTGTTGCCAATTATAATATTGTTTGAGAAAATTTTTTTATATAAAAAATCTATTGATTGTCAGAAACATAATGTCAAATGATATTTAGAAAACTTGTTGTAATAACTACAAATTCAATTTGTCAAAAAAAAAAAAATATCTGTGGTAATATCATTTATATGATTATCACAAACATATTATCATTTTTTTTTGCAAACATTTAAGTTAAAGCAATTATTTGTTGTAAATTTTAACAAATACATTAATAATATCCCGTCTAAAATGATTGTCACAAAAATATTGTAAAATGATTTTTATAATTTTTGTTTTAATGACTACGATTTAAATTTGTCAATAAAATTAAAATTTGTTAGCTAAATTAAAAAATAAATTGGTTTTTTATTTAGTCGTATTAATGTTAAAGTTAAATCTTATAATATTGATTTATTTAAAAACCTCGTCTAAAATGATTACCACAAACATGTTCTTAAATAATTGTAATTTGTCATTCGTACTGTCAAAAATAATACAAAAATTGCAAATGTTGTCAGCATAGTTAATATATTTGAAAAAACATAATTATCAAATAAATTATTACTTATTTTCATAAAATTTGCTTTGCTGCAATTATTTACTATATGTTTTATAATTGTAGCCAATAAATAATATTAGATAGTGTAGATAATGTTCAATAAATGTTTGATTTTTAAAATAAGTTTTTGATTTTTGCAATCGTAAATAACATCCATACAAACATACAATAACTTTACATTGTTATATTTGTAATTAATAAATGCTACAGAAAGCAAATGATAAAATGGTTGTAACAAATATGTTATGATATGATTATGACAATATTTGGTTTAATGCTTAAAATTTTAATTTTATAATTGCACGGTCATTAGTACATTAATAATCTTTCTGTCAGTACAGTTCCGGTTAAATAGTATGAATAGTTCCGGTTAAATGAATTAATTAAAATTTTAAAAATTAAAACTTCGGCTATATATTACTCTTGCTGCAATTATTTACAATTGTAGCAAATAACATTAATCAAAGACTACAGTTGAAATTAATCTTTGATTTGATTTGTATAATTTCATTTTGATTATTGCAACAATTTGCTATCTTCTACTACGTTTTATAATTTCAATTAATAATTTATTATCGTTTGCCGCAATTATTTATCATATATTTATATGTTAACATTTCAACATAAAATTTTTATTAATTTAATTTCGATTACTATAATTATTTGCAACATTTAATTACGTTTATAGCAAGCGTATAAAATATTATAACACATTCAGCTAATTAATATATGTTTCAGAAATCATTATATGCTTACGGCAATTATGCTACGATTAACTATATTTATGTATACAACTAAAATATGTTTGGAAAATCAGGTTTCGATAATTGCCTATATTTATTATAATTCTAATACGTTTATATTAAACATATTATGGTAATTGTAATACTCATAATTAATGTATGATTCTAACCTATAAAAAAAATAACAAAAAATGTTTAAAACAATTATAATACAAATGGTATAACAAGAAAAATCATTTATAAATAGTATATATTTGTGGCAAATATTTCATAATAAACATAAATACCAAAAATACATTTTCGATGTTGATGTAACACTAGATAATACATTTTTAATAATTTCAATAATTGGTTTACATAAATTTTTATCAAATGATGAGAATAACTCAAACTAACGATAAGCATTTAAACTTTTAAAAGTTATTAGTCCTTTTTTTATTATTTAACAATAAATTCAAAATAAAATTTTAAATGTACAAAATGTTTACTACGAAATTAAAAATAATGTAGTTATTTTAATTTGATGACCAATGAAATTTCGCACACTTTCTGCGCAAAATTGAAACCGATAATTGCGAAATGTTTTTCCAAAGATGCCAAACACCAAAGCGAATGTTTGTTTACTAACATATTTTTCGCATTTGTGACACTTGCCACTTGGTTGTGGTTTCAATTCCCACAGCCTGACTAAGAGTGAAAGTTGTTGTTTATTTGTGTAGTGTTTTTTTCATTTTCTGCAACTAAATATGTGGCTCAGTAACAACAACAGGCGCCAATATTTTTGTATTTCTGCGCGCAAAGTCTCCACCCAGTGATCGAATGCATTATGCATGATTGTCATGGCCAAAATTGGTAACTGGCTGGTCAAGTGGTGCTGCAAAAATTTTGCAATAGCAAAACAACAAATTGTGTAAAAATACAACAACAATTTTAATAAAACAATTATAACATGAAGGCTTTTATGGGCGAGAAGGAAGTTTAAAGCGAAGCCTGTTTAATGTGTAGGATTTTAAATACTTAGCGACAAATTTAAATGCAATATAAAAACCAATTGATTCCGTGTTGCAAAAATATATATAAAAATATAATTTTAAAAGTATAAAAAATTAAAGAAGAAGTTTAAAGAATTATTTAAAAAAAAAAACAAAAACGTAAGAGAAAAGCAATAAATAAAGCCAAAATCGTGGGATTCAAAAACCGTTTCTCGACCAACAGATGATGCAAGCCAAATGATTACAATACCACAATAAAATAAATCACAAAAAAACCATATAAATTTAAGCTATTCAAATTGTTCGAAAGCCATTTGTGTGTCTGGCGCAGTTTTAATTACGGTGTAGGTGGCGATTATTGCATGGCGATCGAGTGTCATGGCTGTGCTTTGGCTTAAATTCAATGACAATGGCAATAAAAAGAAAAAAACAAAAATTAAAATAAATTGCAAAATAACGGAACTGAAAATTAATTTGCTGTCATTGGCTTTCAAAGTTTTGCAGCAAATTGCAATTGAAATCAAATTATACAACGCGTTCGTTGCTTAAGTCTATTGTTTAAATAATTTTGAAGTGGCTAATTTTTGTTCATTTTGTTTATAGTTTTTGCTGATTTTCACATATAAATTCAACAATGCTTTAAACTAAATGCTATGAAAATTTCATTGGAATATCTCTATAACTTCAACTAAAAATGGCTTTGTATTTCATTGCGTCTTTAACGTGTGAGTCATCATTAACATTGTTGGTTCTGCAAATATTTTCCTTTGTCAGTTTGCTGTCCATTTAACGCTTTTAAATGTGGCAGCACTGTCCTGTTCAATATTGACCACTAGCATTATTATTACAACGGCTGCAATTAAACGCCGCCGCCGCCGCCGCCGCCACTAGTTGTCAAAGATAAAGCCTATTATTACATAGCATCGGGGCAATGCTGAAGTTGCTGTGGCAAAAGGATTTCAAAATAATATAAATTACAATGAAAAAAAAAACTATATATATACGCACTTATTGCTTCAATAATAAGCGATATATTTGCGATGTTTTGTAAAAACAAAAAAAAGAAAAATCGGCAAAAATTTCGATTTTAAATTGCACTGAGATAACTTAAATTCAATAGTACGACTATTAAGTTTATAGATCACAAAACAATATCAATTTCCAAATAAATCCATAGTTTTCAGTATATAATATACAGAATGATATTAATACAAAAATGAGATACTTTTAATTATATGGTATTAATACGATGATGTACTATTAAAACAATAGGACATATAAAATAACAATGTAATAATAATAAATAGTAGCTTATTGTATTAATACGATAGTGTACTATTAAATTAATAGGACATAGTAAAGGAAATTTAAACAATAATATATAGTATAATATTAATTTTACCATATTAAGATGTTACTTTTAGTTGTGTTGCGTTAATATTATGCTATACCATTAAAATATAAGTTTTATTCGTATAGTTTATATCTCTATTATATTTCTATTACAAAAAAACGAATCATGGATATAAATATGACAAACATAATAAGTACAAATGCAAAACTTTATTTTATAGTATATTTATAAAAAATCAATAGTATATACTATTATTATATAAATAGAAAAAAGTAACAAAATTTTAAATAATAATATGCAGTATAATATTAATATTGTCATATTGAGATGTTACGTTTAGTTGCATTTAGTTGCATTAATACGATGCTATACCATAAAAATAAACGTTTTATTCGTATTTGTATAAACTATTAAAAAATACTATAGTAGTATATCCTATAATATTTATAGTATCTCTTTTTCAGAGTGCAGTATAAAAACGTCTTAAAAGTCATTTTAAATGCTACGCATTCTTTATGAATGTGCGTTGCTATTATTGTGTTTTGTTTCTTCTTTTTTTGTTGTTGTAATCTACAACTAAAAATTACAACAACAAGAAAGTGCAGCATTTTCTTAAGCACCGCATGCACCGTCTGCCGCACCACCCGCCGCCGCCTTTTTTTAAGAATAGTACCAGGCACCAGTTCAACTATTCTTTTGTTTGGTTGCCTTGATGGTCGTTCACTTCTTGTTTGTGGCTGTGTTGTTGTTGTTGTACTTTTTCTTCTTGTTGTTGTAATGGTTGTATTATTTGTTGTTGTTGTTGGGGATCTCTTAAGAGCCAAACTAACTGGCCAACCTTAGCTTTTTCTACTTTGTTGATGGTTTTTATTTTGCTTTTCTTATTATTATTTTTTATTGTTGCTGTTTTTATTGTTGTTGTTATTGTTGTTGTTATTATTGTTGTTATTTTTTTATTTGTTGTTGTTATTGTTGCTGCACATATGCGCCTCGCCAACACACACAGCCGGCCTTTGAAAATCGCTCAATAATTCCGTTTTCGCGTCTTGTTCAAATCAGATAAATAGAGTGGTTCATTGCAGTCGCGCCGACGTACAGACAGACATGCGGATGGACAGACGGACAAACAGTTCGCCTGGCCAACGACATTTGTCTGTGTTTGTTGTAAAAGCACAACAAACACACAACTTATCGCCGCAGCCAAGCCTGTTTTCATTTGCGATTTTTTTTCCATTTTTTAAATTGTTGTCTTCGTAAGTGTTGCCAAGTCTGCTGGTTGATTTTTTTTTATATTTAAACATGATTTTAAAATTCGTACGTTATCACGATTTGCAGTCATATTAACTTGCATTATTATTGTTTTTTGTGTTGTTGTTTCTGTTATTTTTTATTAGCTATTTTTGTTATTCTTGTTGCTTTGCGCAAAATTTGTAAGTTTGGCTAAATGCGAATGAATTTGCAATTTTGCGGCAATTTTGAAAGTTGTTTAATACAGTCAAAGGCGATTTTATAGATTTTTAAATTAAACATTTTCAGGTATGGAAGTTAGATTTTAATTGGATTTGTTTTTTTTTTTATTTCTTACAAATTAATACAAAAACTAAAATTCTTACAAATTTAAAGTTCAAAAGGGCATTTTCTACAAATTCGAGCCTTTTGGTAAAATTCTTCATTGTTTTTCAAGAATTTTTTAATTATTTTTTTTTATTTTAAATTAATTTATGACTTTTTTAATAATTTTTTTTTAATGTTTTTCTTTTTATGACATTCATTTTTAATATAAAATTTTTTAATATTTGAAATTTCCTAATTTTTCTTATAAATTATTTTTCTGTGTTAAGACTTTGAAATTGAATTTTATTTTCTTCAACATTTATTGTTTTTAATATTTTTTTTTAATAAATATTACTTTTTTATATTTTATTCATTTTAATTTTTAATTTATGTAAGTTTTTTTTTATTTTAATTTTATAGAAATTAGGTTTTTTATTTTTTTTTTGTTTTTTTAATTTGTTTTTGCTTTATTTAGTTTTAAAATTCTTGTTTTTTTTTTTTTTTTTGTTTCTTGTATTTTTTATATACATATAGTTATTACATTTTTTCTATTCTGTTAAATAAAAGCTAAAAAAAATAGGAAAAATAATAAAAAAAATACTTGCGATTAAAAACCTTCCCTGCCACAAGTTTGTGCCTTAAATCTTTTGTTCCGTTTGCAGCAAAAGACCTTTAAATTTTGACAATCGTCGTGTCGCTGTAGTAATTGTTGCATTTGCCACAACAATTAACATTCACTTTGAAGCATTGCTCTTTTTTTGTCATTATTTCATTACTTACTGCGATAAACATCAAAGAAACTCCTCAACATAATTAACTGCAAAAGATCACAACCATCAATGATGTCATTCCTAGCTGATGTTTGCTATTTAAAGCACGCAGTTCGTCATAAAATTTAAATTAAAAATAAAAAAAAGTCTTCAAATGCAGATCGGCTTTAGTTATTGTGACTGTTTTGCCAATTTAAAACAATAAAATTCTGTCAAACATTTGTCAAAAAAAAAAAAAAACAGAAACATTTATTTACCATTTGGCAAGAGGCTCGCATAAACTAACTTCATGTTTCTTTTGTACCTCTTGGGCTCTGCTATTTTACTGTTATAGATTATGGCTTTATTGTTGTAGCTGTTGTTTTTATGGTCGACAACAGCATTAACAAGAACATTAATCAAGGCAAAGAATCATTAAAAGACAATAAAGCAAATAGCACAAGAAAAAAAAACAGTTTAAGGAACTAAAACCAATAAATAAAAAAAAAATCGAATAAGTTATAAAAACGTATAATGAAAAAAATCTAAATCTAAAAGTTACATAAGTATACATAAGCTTATTGATTAAAAATACATTCAAATAATGCACAAATTCATAAATTCTATGAACAAATAATACTGATGGATGTTTCAACATTTTTGTTGTAGAGTTTTTATAAGTACTGTTCTTAATTTTTTTCAATGTTTATAATTTATCTTATGCTGAACATATTATTCAATATAATTTATATGAATAATTCATCAAATTGATGAATATTATATAAATAAATTTCATCAAAAAGCATCATAAATTTATTGAGTAATTGGTGTAGTTAATTTTCTCAAATAATACTTAATTGAGAAATATATTTTATACTGAATACATTATTAAATATAATTTGTATGAATAATTCATTATATTGATGAATACTAAGTCATACTCAGGATCAATTTGAGCTATATGCACTATAAAATATTGAAGAAATTGAATGAAAATTATGACAAAGAAACGTTTAAAAAAAATACCCATTAAAATGATTAATTTGTTCATCATTTAATAAACTTCTTATAAAATGTATTGATGAATGTATTTTGCTAAATATAATAATTACAGTGATTACGTTACAAATGCAGTCATAAAAAATAATTCATCAAAGTGCTAATACATTTATACAGTACTGAGAATTAAACCAAATTGATGACAATTTTTAAATGTCAGAAACACGCGATGAACAATTCTTCATAGAGAACATAAAATCAATTAAACTTTAAAAACTATTTAAATTAATGAGGAATAATTCATCAAAATGATGAACATTTGCCAACGTGACGTAAATTTAACAAAATTCATTTATGATTAATTTCTGACAGAGATGCAGTCTTCTTCTAGTGATCAATATTTCATTATAATGATGAATATTTCATTATAATGATGACAATTTCATCAAGATAAAAAATATTTATCAGGCTGATAGAAATAAATTGGAGACAAGTACAAACATGCAGTTTGTAAAATGCTGCATAAATTATTTAAGTGATGAACAGTTCGAAAAAGTAAAAAGAATGATTAAATCAAAGTTTAAAAAAATATTATTGTTGAAATGATTTTCTTTAGTAATGAGCATTATAGAAACATAAAAAGAGGGGAAATTTGCAATATATATGATTTAATCAATATAGTGTTCGAATATAGGGGATAATCAGAGTCATGATTAATATATGATAGTACTGAATAATTCATCATAATAATGAATAATTCATAAAACCGAAAAAAAAAGAACAGAATCATTGCGATGGAGGCAAATACAAATATTTCAAAGTTATCAAGTGTTGAATAAATTATTTATGTAATGCATATTATACAGAAGTTAAAACTTACTTTTTAATTGATGAAGTGATGTATAATTTATTTTAGTGATGAACAATTCAGCATTGTAGAAGATACTAAAAAAGAAGAAGATAAAATAAATAAGATAAAAGCTATATATTGAATATATATAATAGCCAAAGTTATTATCAATATATCATAGTATTGAATAATTCATCATAATGATGTAAAATTCATCAATATAGAAACATTTTTAATTTCATAAAGTGCTGAATAAATTATTTAATTCAGAAAAACTTAACGACATGAATAATTCAACATATTGATGTAAAATTCATCAATGTAGAAACATTTTTAATTTATAAAGTACTGAATAAATTCACAGAATCTTAAACACCGTGCACAATAGCGATGACAAAATCATCAATATGCATTATAAATTAATATAGTAATTTTATCTTTAAATAATGACAAACAAAAAATGTTACATTTGTTCATTTTTTAACTCAATAATAGAAAATTATTTATTATTAATGCTCGACTGAGATGCATTATTTATGGTAATGACGAATAATACATTAAAGTGATGAATATTACATCAAAGTAAAATATATTTGTGCAGAATGATCAAGTGGAAAATAAATAAAGAGTTTGGTAATTTACGAAATGATGAATAAATTATTTTTATGTTGAAGAATTCATCATTGCAGAAAAACTGTGAAGTATAATACACTATATTGATGATCAATATAATACAGTGAGTAGCAATTAAATTAAGTGAATAAACAAAATGATGATGAATTCATATAAGTCAATAATAATTCAATATACTGATGAACTATATATCATAGCATATATAAAAATGCATTCAAAAATGAAAAATTCATCAAAATTAAAGAGACAAAAAAAAATTTTAATTACAAAAATTCTTTATACGCCCCTGTTTAACTCAATATTTTCGTGTTATTTTAACAAATTTATTAGCCTCATTTGGCTTAATTAAGCTGCTGCCATCAACGTTGCTTTCAATGCCTTTCCGCAGCCTCTACTGCCAACACAGCATCCTTTTATTATTATTGCTCTCGATGATATGACCGGCCGGTGTCTTTTCTTTTTGTTTTTTTCGGTGCATTGCGTAATTTTGCGCCATTAAATGGCATTTAAGCACAAAATTATGCAATACTAAAATTTTATGTTGTTGATAAATTTGCGCATGTGCAGCAGTAGCAATAAAACTGCAACATATTGACAGTTTTATGTATATGCAGTGTCAGTTTTTATCAATCTAAAGGTCTTGCTTTAATGCTTTAGAATGTAGCATTTAATATAATTTATGTATTTTTAAATATTAGCTAAAAAGTTAAGCAACAAATTCTTGCGGTTAGTTGAAATATTTTTCTCACAACTGACATCTTTCTTTGAAATTTTAATGTTCGTTCAACTTCAGTCTGTTTTCAACAACTTCTTTAACTCAATGTGAACCTTTTTCCATATGCTTATTAGCTGCTGTTGTTTTATCTGCTGTTTAACTTTGTTCCAACTTCAGTCAACTTTCTAGCTAATAATGTCTATAATTTGAGGTCATAATCATTAAAGCAAAAACCCTAGACATCTTCAGCAAAACTGCGCTTCATTATCTTTTTTTAATATTTTTGAAACCATGTTTTGAACTTTTTGTACGCCGTGTATGCAGCATTTTAATTAGCTACTAATTGGTAAATTAATTAAATTAATCAACAGCTCTTCGCTTTGCTGTGTTTGCAAATTTTACTGCTGCTAATTTTAATATTTTATTTTTTCTACAAAATGCTAAACAGCAAAATTTATGGCCCAGAAATTATTCGTATTTGCAATGCAAGTTCGTTGCTTAAGTCTTTTGTATAATTGTGTTTGTTATAAATATTATAAAAAATTACGTATTAAATTAGAAGAAATATTTATATTAATTGTATATTTTAAATCAAGTATGACGAATGTGGTATTTTTGAGTTTTTGTATTTTTGTGTGCTACATTTATTTTAGTAGGCCACAAAATTCGCTGAAAACTGCATTTAGTCTGCGAATGTTTTTGCTGTTTTTTTTTTTTTTTTTGATTTCTTCAAGGTTGACCAGTTTGACTTCAAGCTGTTATTTAAATGTCTGCTGTTATTTTATATGAAAATGCGTATTAAAATGTTTTTGGTGTCGCAATTTTATTGAAATGAAATAAATTGAAATGAAATAAAATGAAATAAAATAAAATAAAACAAATTGAAATAAAGTAAAGTAAAATAAAATATTATAAAGTAAAATAATATATCAAAAATAATATAAAATAAAATAAAGACTAGTTAAATATGTTATTTATTACTTATATTTTTTTATAATCTTTTGTGTATTTTGTATAATTTTAAAATTGTTAATTCTTCTTTATTAAATACTCTTTTTATAATATTTATATATTTTTATTGAAATTTTTTAAATATTGCATTTAAAAGAATTCAAAGATATTAAAAATTCCCACTAATGAAGTCATCACCCTCGCTTTAAAATTAACTTCAATATCCAACCCGACAGACATCAACACAATCCTCAGCTAACAACACCACAATCGTAAAATTCAGCGCAATTCTATTTAAAGCGTATTTTCAGCACTCAAAATTCCAGCAATTTTGTACGTATTTTATGTTCCAAGATATTTCTTGCTTTTTTAAGACTTTTTAAAATGTACATAATTTTCTGTGTGTCTGTTTTCGCCACATTTAAATGTTGAGTGACGCTGCATAACGCATTAAGTTAATAATTTTAAAATAAAAAAATATGCATTTTTTTAATGCGTGTTGAGGTCTATGGATTCAATACAGCACAGCACACGCATGCCAACAAATGCCATTCGATTTTTATGTCAAAGTCTGCGAACATTGATTGGCGCGACAGTCAGTTCCGAGTCACGTTTACTGCAGTTGCTGTAATTTTTGTTGTAGCGCACTTAAATGCAAAATGAGCTCAAGATAGTTTAAACATTAAATTATAGTTTTAACTGCTTCATAAAAAAAAATACTAAAAATAGCTAAAACTAATAATATCGAATTATGCACTTTAAAGCAGTTTTTCTTTTTACTATAATAAAAAAAATATGAGATCATATTTATTATGAGCTACATTAAAAAAATTCTTAAAATGTGAGTGCATTTTTGATATTCAATATTTTTTAACGAGCTGATAAAAAATTCTTAAAATGTTAGTGCATTTTTGATATTCAATATTTTTTAACGAGCTGATAAAAATGCCCTATTATTGATATTACATTTTACTTAAATCCGTAGAATATTTTAGTGAGATCAACTCGATCTAAGAGAGCACCTTATAAAACCATAATGAAGCTATTAAAATTTCTAATAACAGATGAAGTAATAAAAATACTTTTTGTTCTCTATACTAATTAAACATTATGATTAGTAATTTATTTTTCATTTTATCATTTGTTACAAAATACTTTGAAATTTGTTAAAGCTGTTTTAAAGCTCTTAAAAAGCATTTTTTTTTTAACTCGGTTTTAAATAAATTTTTCATAAAAATTCAAAAATTCTCTGATTATTCAAATTATTACTAAAAGTTTATTTTTCACTAAAAATTAAATTTTTCACTAAAAATTCAATTTTTCACTAAAAATTAAATTTTTCACTAAAAATTCAATTTTTCACTAAAAATTCAATTTTTCACTAAAAATTCAATTTTTCACTAAAAATTCAATTTTTCACTAAAAATTCAATTTTTCACTAAAAATTCAATTTTTCACTAAAAATTCAATTTTTCACTAAAAATTCAATTTTTCACTAAAAATTCAATTTTTCACTAAAAATTCAATTTTTCACTAAAAATTCAATTTTTCACTAAAAATTCAATTTTTCACTAAAAATTCAATTTTTCACTAAAAATTCAATTTTTCACTAAAAATTCAAATTTTCACTAAAAATTCAATTTTTCACTAAAAATTCAATTTTTCACTAAAAATTCAATTTTTCACTAAAAATTCAATTTTTCACTAAAAATTCAATTTTTCACTAAAAATTCAATTTACACTAAAAATTCAATTTTTCACTAAAAATTCAATTTTCACTAAAAATTCAATTTTTCACTAAAAATTCAATTTTTCACTAAAAATTCAATTTTTCACTAAAAATTCAATTTTTCACTATAAATTCAATTTTTCACTAAAAATTCAATTTTTCACTAAAAATTCAATTTTTCACTAAAAAATTCAATTTTTTACTAAAAATTCACATTTTCACTAAAAATTAAATTTTTCACTAATAATTCAATTTTTCGCTAAAAATTCAATTTTTCACTAAAAATTAAATTTTTCACTATAAATTCAATTTATCACTAAAAATTCAATTTTTCACTAAAAGTTCAATTTTTCACTAAAAATTCAATTTTTCACTAAAAATTCAATTTTTCACTAAAAATTAAATTTTTCACTAAAAATTCAATTTTTCACTAAAAATTCAATTTTTCACTACAAGTTCAATTTTTCACTAAAAAAAACCCAAATTTTCACAAAAACTTAAAATTTTCAATAAAAATTAAATTTTTTACTATAAATTAAATTTTTACAAAAAAATTCATTTTTCTTTAAAAAAAAATAAATACGTTCATAAAACTTAAATTTTTCACTAAAAAATTATTTATCACTTTCCATTAAAAAAAAATCATTTATTGCATATATACAATTTTAATCTAAAAATTGAAATTTTCATTAAAAAATATTTTTTTTTACTAAAAAATCAAATACCCCAAATTGGTTTTATCATTAAGAATTTACTAGAACTTTTGTGGGGCTATTAACAAACTTTTTTATGTTGTTGTTAAATTCGCGCCTTATTAAAGAAAACAAGTAACATTTTTATAGAACAATTAATTATAATATATTTTATGAACATGCATGTTAAAATTCATATAATATGCTGCAGCTCTTTTAAAGCTCTTATTAAGCTATCATAACTCATTATTTTGTAGTCTTTTGAGTTCGTGCTGAGTCAGACTGGTTTTAGTTCTATTTTGAGTTCACACTTTTCAAAGCTGCTTTTGTTAAGCACCAATCTTAGCCGTATTAAAATGAAAAATCTACAAAAGCAGCTCGTTACAGCTGTCATTGAGCGTTCTTCGTTGTACCCTTTGAATGCAAACAAACAAAAAAAAAAGTCAAGAACACAACACGTGCTGATTAAGCAGTTTTTGACCCTAGACAACAAGGTGTTTTTTTATCTTATTTTATTTTGACCCCAGTCAACCGGCAATCAAAGAATAAAAAAATTCAAAATAAAAACTTAAAGTCACGATATGTAAAGAGGACAAGTGATAGAAAGATCATTCAAATTATGATTTAAATTTACACCTTTCAAACTACAAAGAAAATATAATGCTGTGGAAGTTGTTAAGAAAAAGTAGAAAAATTTGAAAAACTAATCAGTTACATTGTTAGACAAATAGGCAGCTATATGAATAAAATGAAAAACAGGAAAAATATTGAAAATGCTGAAAACATGAAAATAAAACCTGCAACATTGCATGACAGCAACAACAACCAGATTGTTGCTGTCCACTGCTGACCCATTAAAAGTGTTGCCAACAAATAACTAGTCGAAGTTGACTTGCTGACAGCATTGCAAAATATGGCAAAAATCATTGAAGAACACTTTGGGAAAATTATAGAAAATATAAAAATAAACAAAATACAAGAAAGTTCAAGCAAATGCTTTAAAAACCTGTAGAAAGCTGTGAACATTGCATAAAAATCCTTTTAAGCCGCTGCTGCTGCAAATGTTGCCACTTTTGTCCCATTGGCCTCAAGCAGCAACGGTCAGCTTCAAACAAGTTCTACTTTTGCTGCCTAAAAATTCTGGAATTTCGTATTTATTTACACAGAAAATTTATAAGTCGTTTATTTTTTTCTTTTCTTTTTTTTTGGGCATTTTCTTTTTTAGTGTTTTGGCTGCCTGGTCAAGATCGAAAAAAAATCAACATAACCGCTAACTATTTTGGTGCTGACCGTTTGCATTTATGGCCGATACGTTGTTGTTGGTTTAAATCTAAATAATGTTGCTTTAATTTGATGGCATTACAAAAAAATAGTTTGGAACATTTTAAATGTTTTTTTCTTTATTTATTTTTATATTTATTTGTTATTTGTTTTATTATATTTGTTATACAATTTTGATAATATTTTACGACTTATTTTGTTTATATTTATTTTTAGTTTATTTTATTTTTAATTTAATTTTTATTTTTTTAATTTATTTTTATATTAATTTATTTTTTAATTTTTTAAATTTTAATTTTTTTTTTAATTTATAATTTTTATTGTCATTTGTTATAAAATTATATTTTTTTTTCATATAAATTATAAAATGATGCTTTTTGCTTACTTTTATTTAATTTTTTTTAATTCATTTTTTAAATGTTGTTTTTTTTTTTATTTTTTTAAATTTATTTCATTTGTTTTTTTTTATTCTATTCTATATTTTATTTCATTTCATTATATTTTATTTTAATTTATTTCTTTAAATTTAAGTTTATTTTAATTTATTACATTATTTTTATTTTATTTTATTTTATTTTATTTTGTTTTATTTCATTTTCTTTCATTTTATTTCATTTTATTTCATTTTATTTCATTTTATTTCATTTTATTTCATTTTATTTCTTTTATTTTTTTATTTCTTTAATTATTTTATTTCTTTTTATTTTTTTTATTTCTTTTTTATATCTTTTTATTTCTTTTTTTTCTTTTTATTTATTTTTATTTCTTTTTATATATTTTTATTTCTTTTTATTTCTTTTTATTGCTTTTTATTTCTTTTTATTTCTTTTTATTTCTTTTTATTTCTTTTTATTTCTTTTTGTTTTTTCATTATAGAATTTTATTTTATTCAAATTTATTTCATTTTATTTTAATTCATTTTAATTTATCTCATTTTATTTTAAATTATTTAATTTCTTTCATTTTATTCTATTTAATTTCATTATATTTTTATTTTATTTCATTTTGTTTTTTTTTATTTATTTTTTTCATTTCATTTATTTCATTTTATTTTTCATATTTCATTTTTTTTATAATTTTATTATTTAATTTTCTTCAAATTTTAAAAGTCTAAAAACAAAAATGTTGCCCAGTTCAACTCTTCAAAGTAGTATTATTTTTCGGCCATAAATACCACTAATACTCTGACCACTTTGGCTTTCGAAACATGTTTGCAAATGAAGCTGCTGACCGAGAAGCATCTATTTTGGCTGCAGAATATTTTGGTTCGCATCTGCTTTGGCCCAAACATAGCAAAAAGTCAAAAATATTATAGCCAAAACCTGGACAACATGTAAGATGATGTGAAGTGCGCCAAATCTTGTTGCAAAAGTGGTCAAGACAAGCAGCACAGTGGCATAAAATACAATAATAACAAAAAAAAAGAAAATAGAATGAAGTATATATATATTTAAAATTGTAATAAAAAAAGACCCATCAAATTCTTAAGAATTTTATAAATTTAAAATGAATTTAAACTGCTTCGAGAGTTGCTTTTCCAAGTCTTTTGTTTGTTAAACTGAATTAATTTTAATTTGCATACGTTTCTATATTATTTTATTCTATTCTATTTAAATGTGCTCATTATTATATTTAGAGAATGAACAATAATTCGCAAAATTTACAAAGATTCTGAAATTTCACGTCTCCACGAAAAACCGCAACAGAATTTACAGCTAGTAATAATCAACTCTACAGCTGTTTAGTGGCGCTGTCAGCTGTTGATAATTTCACAATAATAATAATAAAAAAAAATTATAAATTTTTAAATAAATATTTGCAATCATTACTTTAACGACTAAATGCCATTCGAGTGACGTTGACAACGAAATGGCTTCAAAACCCCATTTTGCAGTTAACAACGAAAATGACGCCAACATTGAATAAAATTCACAGTTGAACGCTTCAGCGAATGACAAATTTGTAAAGCGTATTCAATAGCAATAGCAAAAAAATAAAATATAAAAAAAAACATTTCTGAAAATCAATCAAGCAGATGATGTCATTGAATTGAAATTGCATTAGAAATTATATGTTACGAAATATCAGTTTAAATAGATATCGACAAGAACAACAAAATAAAGCAATTTATTCAAATAGAAAATGGAATTTGATATTTTAATATATTAAATAAAAATAATAATAATTATTCAATTTAAAAATAATGAATTATTAAATATATAATCAAAAAGATAATTGAAATTTGTACTCCTTATGGCCTTAACTAAACTTTTTTTCCAACAGATGGCGCTGTTAGAATATAAAATATAACTGCTAATAACAATAAAAACAATATAAAATGAAAGAAAATAAAAAAAAAAACATTAAGTAAAATCAAGATTATTAAACTAAATTAAACTAAACGAAATAAAAAAAAATAAATGAAATGCTAGAGAATATAAAAAAATAAAATGAAATAAATTAATTAAAATAAAAAAAAATAAAATAATTGAAATAAAATAAAATAAAATTAAAATAAAATAATTGAAATAAAATAAAATGAAATACAATAAAAAAAAATAATATTAAAAATTATAAAATAAAAAGAAATAAAATAAAATAAAAAAAAAATAAAATAAAATAATATAAAATAAAATAAAATAAAATAAAATAAAATAAAATAAAATAAAATAAAATCAAATAAAATAAAATAATATAATATAAAATAAAACCAAATGAAATAAAATGGTATAAAATAAACAGAAATAAAACATAATATATTGGAATAAATTAAATAGAAATGAAATACAAAAAAATAAAATAAAACCAAATAACTTAAAATTAAAAAAAAAAAAAAAATAAACTTAAATAAAATTAAATAATATAACATAAAATAAAATAAATTAAAATTAAATGAAATAAAAAAACATATAAAAAAAAAGATTAAACAAAAAATGAAATTAAATGGAAAATAAATTATAATAAATAAATAAATTAATAAATAAATAAATAAATAAATAAATAAATAAATATAAAAATATAAAACAAATAAACTTTTGAAATAAAATAATAATAAAAAATAAAAATAAATAAATTAAACAATATAGAAAAATAATAAAAAAACAAATAAAATGAAATTGAATGAAATGGAAAATAAATTATAAGAAATAAATAAATATATAAATAAATAAATAAATAAATAAATAAATAAATATATAAATAAATAAGTAAATAAATTAATGAAGAAATATAAAAAAATAAAAAAACAAACTTGATAAAATAAAATAATAATAAAAAATAAAAATTAAACAATATAGAAAAATAAATTCGAAATGAATAAAACATTAAATACAAATGATATACTTAAATAAATTAATAAATAAGATAATAAACATAAAAAAGCACAAACGCTGTAATGACATAATTTTGCACGTTTTCTGTAATCAAATAAAAATAAAATAAAAAGAAAAATCAATTAAATGCCGCCACTCAATCGATTACATAAAAATAGCTATAAAAAAAAAACAACAACAAACGCCATCTATAAATAAATACAACAATAAGTAAGCCAACAACAATAACTTACAGCTGAAAATAAATAGTTACAACAAAAACTATCTATCTAAACAAATAACAACAATTGGCAACGAAATTTCTTTTGACATTTTTGCGCACGTTAAACGCGCTTTTAATGAGTTCACTCTACGTTGCACGTAACGTCATCACGTCACGACTCAACACAACACTACACTTCACGTCACGGCACGTCACATGACGTAACGTAATGTAAAACAACACAGAGCGCAGCGTAAAACACGATTTGACGGTTTTACAAAGCAAAATTGCAACAAACGAAGCAGAAAATTAAAAGAAAAATTGAAGAAAATCACAAGAGAATAAAAATTAACAAATTAAGTTATTAAAGAAAAAGTAAATAACTAAAAAAAAAAACGGGAAAATTCAGACGTGAGCGCAACGAATGCGAGTGGAAAATGACAACGCAAAAGAGACTCTGAAAAGATTGAAGGAAGTTGAGAGCGCAAAGAAAAAACAAATTAGCAGAAAAGTAGGAAAATTCATAACTGTGGAATGTTAATAGTTTAGCGAAAAATGCAACACTTGAAAAAAATAATTATCTATAGGAAATTTAAAATTTAATTGAGGACAATACGACTTAAATGAAAAATGTCTATGTCAAAATTAATTTAAAGTATATAGAAAAAATCGATTTATATGATTATTACAAAACTTTTCGGAAGATATATATATTCTGCATACACAGAATTAATTCGCTGCATTGACGTACAAATATTCATATTAGCAAATGGAATTGTTGATTTAACGAAGAATAACAAATGCTTTCATTAAATTAGCGAATTTCATTGCTGTATTGATTAATGAATGCAATTAATATCGGTTGCTATATTTACGTCGATTATTTTTGTCATTGTAGATCTGTATTTTACTATTATAGAAGATAAACCACACATATAAAATTTCAATTGCTAATGATGCACCGGAAAAGGCCCGCTAACATTTTTCATAATCCCCGACATCATTATTATCCTATACCCTATTAGCAAATGTGTAAGGTTTACGATCGAACTGTATTATATCTAACATGATATGGTTATAATCTAACATGGTATGGTCACAATCATATCTACCTTAATTCCAAGTAGAAATTGTTTAGACGCATTGTTGGGTATGATGATCTTTTCAGGATCGTATGAAACCTAATAGGATAATTTTCTATTAGAGATAGGGTAAATTTGTACTTGGTTATTGCAACTTATAGCACAATGCATCTTTCTATCAAATGATGATTTTATGAATATCACAGCGACTCCGATCTCAAATCTGGAGCCTATTTTGCTCTACCATGTCTGGTTTAATCTTAATTTGCAGTGAAGTTTGACAATTATGTTATTTAACTATTTTGATGTAAAATGAATGAAACTAAAGTGGTTATTTTCTTCAACACAGGCAACATTTTTCTCAGGAAATTTAAAAAGTCATAATTTAAATCGATTTCAATAAGAGTTATACTTAGACAAAGTGTATAGTCATATTATGATGTCAATTAAATATAGAAAAGTCTCTTTAAAGCTATCAATTTAACATCAAACCTTTATATTTTCAACGAAGTATTTTATTTATTCTTTTAAACATTATTTTTAACTCAATCTGAGTGCAAATAGAGAGTATCCCAGATGTGGTGGAGCAAAAAGCGAATCATATCGGGGTCTCGATTCCAATTTTTCAATTTATTTAAAATCAGTAAAATGTTCCACATTATTCTGTCTGATCTTCATTTTTAAATTCTTCGACGAGTTGTTTTTTTTTTTTTTTTTGTTTTAATGCAGATTCCCGTAATATTTTGTGAATGATATTTTGGGAATCTACATTTAAAAGTCTACGCAATATGAGACCCTATCAAAACAAAATTTTTGATTTTTTAACGAAATATTTCTGGCATAATTCTTCAAACAAACATTTACATTTTGTGGAATTTAAAAGTCAGATTTCGGACTTATTTTTGAAACGTGCAGAAATAAAAATAGCTTTTGATCATGTTTTTGCCAGCTAAAATCCACGCCATAAAATCATTCTAAAAACTTTTTCTAAATCAACACAGCTAAAAATGTTGTCTGGTTAAACAATTTTTACACCCTCCGAGACAAAATGTCTAACATTCAGGTAAACTCATAGACGATAAATGGAAGTTTGTGGGAAGCAAATGGCAGAATATCAAATTTGATGGTATTTTAAATGCAGATTTACGGTTTATTTTTGAAACGCGCTGATAAAAAAACAGCGTTTGTTACAAACTCCTCCTTTGCCTGCTAAGGTTATCCGAAAAACTGTTTCGAAATCAGCCCCGTCAAATAGGCTGCTAAAAATTGTGCACCCTTCCAAGACAAAATTGTTGGCATTTCTGCAGTAATATGTCGGGCATAATTTCAGTAAACTCCTGATAAATGGAAGTTTGTGGAAAGCATATGGCAACTTATCAAATTTTATGGAAATTAAATGTAGATACAATCCGAGACAAAATGTTTGGCATTATTCAGGTATTTTTCGTGCATATTTCCAGCAATCACACAGATGGAATGGAATATTTTGGGAGGTATAGCAGGTTTGTAAAATTTTGTGGAATTTTAATCACAGATTCACGGGGTAATTTTGGAACCGGCAGATAACAAACAGCTTATGATACAAACTTCGTCTTTGTCTGTTTAAAATATGTCGGAGAAATGTTTCTAAGCTGCCTCGACACAGCCAAAAATTTTGTATGGGAATACTCCGACTTTGTCGGCTTAAAATTATAAGAAAAACTGCCAAAAATTCCCGAACCCTATTATTTTTGAGCAATATATCGGATATAATTCCGACAAGCTTACAGATAAATTGTAGTTTGTCGGAAGCATATGGTAGGTTATCACATTTTATTGAATACTTTATATACAAGCTCCGACTTTTCCTGCTTAAAATCATAAGAAAAACTATTTATAAATAAACCCTGCCGAAAATGCTAAAAATTGTAAACAATCCCGAAACAAAATGTCTGTAATTTTTGAGCAATATGTCGGGCATAATCCCCAAATGAGCACAGATAAATGGAAGTTTGTTAGAAGAATATGGTAGGTTAGCAAATTTTGTTCGAATTTTAAAAGCAGATTTCTTTATCATTTTTGGAAGAGGCAGAAAACAGTTTTCTTTAACTTGAACCTGAAATATTTCGGAAAAATACCATAAATTTTGTCTCGAGTAGTGTTTTCCAATTAAGTTTAAAATTTCTGTAGGTATTCAGTTTTATATTTTTTTTCACAAATATTAAAATTATGGCAACGCCACAGCTATAGGCCGCCTGTATAACAGGTAACTGCTGGCCGTTCGTGTTCTTCGCATCAACTGTTATACGTTATTTCAATCTTCAACTACATCATCCACCGCTTTTTGTTCCACCTCTACATCAACTGCTTCCAGTACCACCACATCTTTCTCGATTACTTCTTCCACTGCACCTTCTTCATTAGCCACATTTTTGTTTGTATTTTCTTATTATTCTACTTCGTCTATATTTGCTGCTTCTACCAGTTTTTCTAAGCCAATTTCAAACCAGTTTCAAACTCGCTGCGCGCGCTCTCTTTTTTTCTTTCTCTCTCTCACTATTAGCAGCTGTTGCAACAACAATTGCCGCCTAACGCTCTCGCAACGCCTCACCTGTTGCGCTCCGACACTTGCACCGTTGACGGTTTTCGACCAACTTCAGACTGCGTTCGCGAGCTCGCATTCAGTTTGTTTCGTCGGCGTGTCGCGTTCGCATCGTTTTCTGTACAGCGCTTTCTATTTGTTGGTTTTTAGTTGGAAAACGCTAAACGTTGTGCTCGCGTTTTTATTTATTTTGTTTCCTTTTTTTTCTGCTTGATGAAATATTTTTTAAGTGCCTGTGATTAAAAGTTGGCTGCCATCTCTGTCGCACGATTTAAATCGTTTTACTTACTGTATCGGCGGCGTCGGCAATCGCTCGCCCGAACAACTGCGACAAAAAGTGTGAAAATTGTGAAAAGTTTTTTTTTTTTTGTGAAATCTTGAAAAAAAAATCTAATTCACGCACGCACGAAATTGTGAATTTTGTGCTGCGCTCAGTTGGCAGACAGCGCGCCATTAAGACCCGGATTAAAGTGCAATTGTTGGTCCGCATCATAGAGGTCGGCGTTTTTTCAATACAAAAAGTTGTTGCTGCTGACGGGATTAATGATTACGTAATGGTTGGTGTTCGTTTCAAATGTTTAACTATTTATTATTTTTTTTATCGTTTGCAATTACTTCTGCAATTATTATGATTAGGTTTTTTATTGTATTAGTTATTTATTTTGTCGATTTTTATATATAATGTCGATTTTTATTTATTTTGTTAGTTTTTGTCGATTTTTTTTCGTGTTCAAATTTCTTTTTTTTCATTAAATTGCTGCCAATTTTTGCTTTAGCGAGGTGAAAGTATTTATTTTTAATATTTTTATTTTGCCAATTATTTTGGTTATTAATGCCTGTTTTTTCGCATTTACTTGACATAATTTTTAGTCAAATTGCAAGGTTTTTGCTGCAATTTGGATTGTGCTTATTTTGCGTTTTAATTGTTGCCTTATTTTTAGTTTTTCTTTTTTTTTTTTCAATATTATTTCTTAGCTTTTGCCGTTGCCTCAAGTTGCACACATAACAAAAGACTGTGGCAAGCAACGTTTTTTAGTTTTATGAAGTAGTTTTATATTACAATAAACAATTTTTCTACATTTTGTGTTTTATTTTATGTATGAAATTGAAATTTATAAAAATTTGTATAATTTAATTACATTTATTTTCGTATACTAAAATATTAAAATTACACTAGAAACAAATGGAGGTCTTTTTTTATTTATTTACGATCTTTGTATGATTTTCCGATGGACTTCAAGATTCTAATCACGACCTCATACTCAGTTTTTTTCAGATTACCTAAAGTTTTTGAGTTATTTCGTATTACGTATATGGAAATTCTCGTGTTTTCCACATATTTTGGACTTGAACTTGTTACAGATTTCAGTTTTTGATCTAATTTCTTTTGTATTCCATTGAGAATACTTCAGCTAATATTTTGAAATAAACCACATGAAATTCGTATAAATCTGACCAATGTTATGAACAGCCAAACGCAAAAATATTAATTTTAAGGTTTACCTATTATTCAGAGTTGGGATATAAATATCTCAAAAACGAAGAGGAATATTAGAATTTTTTAATTTATTCAAATTAGTATTATCAATTAGAAAAAAAATACATTTAAAGTTTTTAGAGAAAACTATTTCTTGTTTTTTTATTCGAAGAAGTGGCTGAAAAGGCATTAAAGTTCAATAGTAATTTTCTTAATAACATTACGCAGTCAAAAAAATAACCTACGAATTATATAAAATTGATTTACGGCTGTAAGTAGTAAAAATCATGTAGGGTAATCAAATTTTTAATAAAGAATATTTAATAAAACATGACAGTACCTACTAGTATGCATACAGCATACCTACCTATCTACCAAAAATTTAAATGAATGAAAAATTAAAATTAAAAAATGTCCCCAAATTTTGGCAAAATGGGTCAAATAAAATTTGCGCGAAATTTAAAATGGAAAAATTCAAAAAATTGTCACAATAAATCGCCTTCAATGCGATTCCTTTGCCGGCACAAATGTCATAACTCAAGCACATTAAAAGCGACTAATTGAGTTAAACAAAAACAACAATAACTTTTTTTGTTGTATTTTGTAGCAAACTATTTAAAATGTGGGCACGCTTTGCCCATAATTTATAAAATCACTCAAAATAAAAATGCAACGCCACGTAAAATGAAACAAGAGTCGTCGTTTCGAAAAAAAAACCAGCAACTTTGACAACAACAACAACAAATAGCTTTAAAGAGCTGCATAATTAATAAGTTTTATGAATGACTGAATTGGAACAAAAACAGCAGCAACAACTATAAACATGGCCAATATACAAAGTCGCATCGCGTAGGTGCAGAAGTTGTCGCTGATCACGAATCGAATGGCAGCAGCACTTTGCGCATCTGTTGTAGGTGATGTTGTGGCAACAACAAAAACAATAGCAATAATTATTACAACAACAACATATGACGACAATTCGTTGCACCCTGAGTTTTGAGCGACTGCTGCTGCCACTACATAAAATATTTTTATTTTTGCTCTAGGGTTGTAAACTAAAACCAACAACTACAACATGAAGTTACCATAAAAGTCTCTGCTTATTTAATAAAGCAACAAATTGTTGCCGCATCGTACATCAGCCCAGCCGTCATCTTAAATATGCGCAACAACTCAATGATGAGCTGTCATAAACGCCTGCCGCGCGGCAGGCAACATTGACGCGACCGGCTGACCATTCAGCCAGCAGCTTCATTCTTCCTCTTTCTTGCTGTAAATTTTGTGCGCTATTTTTTGCCAGTTTTAATTGGTTGCCCTTAAAATTCATAAATTTAAACAGCTCAAGCAACAGAAAAAATGTAAAAAATAAAATATAAAAAAAAAATGTAAACCAAAATATAGCAAACATGTAACAGGCTGTAAACACGTCAGCAGCAGTTCGCCATAATAGCAATTTACAGCAACTGCTAAATTTGACGCCTCCGATTTATGTCCTTTTGAATGTATTTTTATATTTTATATTTTATATTTTATATTTTATATTTTATATTTTATATTTTATATTTTATATTTTATATTTTATATTTTATATTTTATATTTTATATTTTATATTTTATATTTTATATTTTATATTTTATATTTTATATTTTATATTTTATATTTTATATTTTATATTTTATATTTTATATTTTATATTTTATATTTTATATTTTATATTTTATATTTTATATTTTATATTTTATATTTTATATTTTATATTTTATATTTTATATTTTATATTTTATATTTTATATTTTATATTTTATATTTTATATTTTATATTTTATATTTTATATTTTATATTTTATATTTTATATTTTATATTTTATATTTTATATTTTATATTTTATATTTTATATTTTATATTTTATATTTTATATTTTATATTTTATATTTTATATTTTATATTTTATATTTTATATTTTATATTTTATATTTTATATTTTATATTTTATATTTTATATTTTATATTTTATATTTTATATTTTATATTTTATATTTTATATTTTATATTTTATATTTTATATTTTATATTTTATATTTTATATTTTATATTTTATATTTTATATTTTATATTTTATATTTTATATTTTATATTTTATATTTTATATTTTATATTTTATATTTTATATTTTATATTTTATATTTTATATTTTATATTTTATATTTTATATTTTATATTTTATATTTTATATTTTATATTTTATATTTTATATTTTATATTTTATATTTTATATTTTATATTTTATATTTTATATTTTATATTTTATATTTTATATTTTATATTTTATATTTTATATTTTATATTTTATATTTTATATTTTATATTTTATATTTTATATTTTATATTTTATATTTTATATTTTATATTTTATATTTTATATTTTATATTTTATATTTTATATTTTATATTTTATATTTTATATTTTATATTTTATATTTTATATTTTATATTTTATATTTTATATTTTATATTTTATATTTTATATTTTATATTTTATATTTTATATTTTATATTTTATATTTTATATTTTATATTTTATATTTTATATTTTATATTTTATATTTTATATTTTATATTTTATATTTTATATTTTATATTTTATATTTTATATTTTATATTTTATATTTTATATTTTATATTTTATATTTTATATTTTATATTTTATATTTTATATTTTATATTTTATATTTTATATTTTATATTTTATATTTTATATTTTATATTTTATATTTTATATTTTATATTTTATATTTTATATTTTATATTTTATATTTTATATTTTATATTTTATATTTTATATTTTATATTTTATATTTTATATTTTATATTTTATATTTTATATTTTATATTTTATATTTTATATTTTATATTTTATATTTTATATTTTATATTTTATATTTTATATTTTATATTTTATATTTTATATTTTATATTTTATATTTTATATTTTATATTTTATATTTTATATTTTATATTTTATATTTTATATTTTATATTTTATATTTTATATTTTATATTTTATATTTTATATTTTATATTTTATATTTTATATTTTATATTTTATATTTTATATTTTATATTTTATATTTTATATTTTATATTTTATATTTTATATTTTATATTTTATATTTTATATTTTATATTTTATATTTTATATTTTATATTTTATATTTTATATTTTATATTTTATATTTTATATTTTATATTTTATATTTTATATTTTATATTTTATATTTTATATTTTATATTTTATATTTTATATTTTATATTTTATATTTTATATTTTATATTTTATATTTTATATTTTATATTTTATATTTTATATTTTATATTTTATATTTTATATTTTATATTTTATATTTTATATTTTATATTTTATATTTTATATATTCTTTACATTAAATACATTTTTGCGCTAGCAACGCCTTAAAAGCGCACGCAGCAATAACGAGTCTGTTAAGTGCTTCCACTGCAATTATTCTTCCTGCTCTTTACCAACTTTTCTGAAAAGTATTTCGCCTTTTTTTACAACATTTTTTAGCGCGGCATTGATTTCGACGCACTTGACGTAGTTTTAATTATGCTCGTTAATATTGCCGCTAATTTTGCGTAGTTTTTTCCATTTTATTTTAAGTTATTTCACAACGCATCTTTCTCATCATCATCAGTTAATGCTGATAAATTGCTTGACTTGCAATTTTTATGCTGCGCACGCGGCAGCAGTTAAATTAGTGCCAGTTGTTCTTGTTGTTGTTTTTATAGTTCTTAATGTTGGTGTTGTTGCAGCAACAATTTATGTTGCCAATTGTCAATTATTTAATTGCTACAAAGAGCTACGAGCACATTATTAATGCGTGGGGCGTCTTGCGTTGCCGCCATGTTGCGCCCTTCAGTCGCGTTCGTGTCGCGTTGCGCTGGACAGCCTGAATGTTGAGGCGGATTTCGCAGCATCATTAAAATTAACCACTCTATGTTTTTTTACACACTTCATAGAAAATATTATGCATTATTTATTGATGTAATTAGGCGTTTTCTTTAAATGAAGTTCGTTGCTGCAGTCTTTTGATTTTTAAGAATTTCATCATTTGACGCAATAAAAACCAGAAAATTGCGACATACATTTTTTGTATTAATAGCGCATTAAATACAGCTCATTATAAGCCACTTCATTCATAAATTTATAAAAGCGTGTCTGCGCTCAAATGCAGTTATTGTCTGAAAGTCGCGCCCACGTGTCGCGCCGCTACTTACGCACACGGTGGGCGTTTGGTAGTGGGCACTCATTAAACAAAAAAAGAGAAAATGTTTATATTTTATTTTGTTACCTCCAAAAAGTGCAGCATAAAAATTAATTTTTAAAATTTCCAAAAAATAATCAAAAAATTAATACGAAATAAGTAAAAATGTTGTCAACGCAAAATTTGCGCAGGCGGCAACATCTGCACTTAAAGCGGCATTCCTTGTTGTTGTTGTTAAACCGCTTTTTGGTGGTGCTATCATCATTACGTCTTTTGCTGCTTCTTCTACGACTAATACTTTAAAAAGCCAAATAAAAACCAAATTAAAAAAAAAAACATCGCAAAGCCACAAATGGACCGCAAGGCATGTGGGTTGTCGCTCACGTAGTTGTGTCTGCATTTGTGTGTGTGTGTGTCATAAGCTACATGCTTAAGAGCTTTTAAACGAATTTCAGCTTTGCCACGATTTGAAGCTGACCAAAGTGCTCAGTTTGTTGAGAGCGCGCGTGCGGTTTAGATCGCGTCGTAGTTTAGTTAGTCGTCGAGCAGTCGCGCGACTAGTGCAGAGTTTTAATAAAATTTTGAAAAAAAAGTTTTAATTTTCTGCGAACTTAACGTTGAAATTTGTGAAAGTTTTAAATAACAGCAAAGTTTTAAAAAAAAATATTATAGAATATTTATTTTTATTTATTACAAAAAAAAATATTAATACAAAAAGTGTATTGTGCAACAAATAATAAAAGTATTGCGCAAAAAAATTGCTGCCTGGCAGCCGCATTTTTTAAAGGCTGACATTTCGGGCACAGCTGCTGGCAATATGTTTTAATTTTGGATTATTTTTTAAATCAATGGTGAGATTTTATAAAGTTTTATTTAGACAATAAGAAAAAATATAAATTTTGTACGTTTTTTGAAATTTTTAAAGAGAGTTTTGAGGTTTTTGAAAGGTTTTATTAAATTTTTATATATAGATAATGTGAATATAAAAATGAGAATAAAATAAATTTTTATATTAAAAAAAAATATTTTTAAAATAATTTATTTTTCATTTTTTAACTAAAAAATCAAATTATCATTATAAATTCAATTTTTCACTAAAAAAAATTTAAATTTAATTTTTCACTAATAATTCAAATTTAAATAAATTTTCACTAAAAATTCATTTTTTCTTTATAAATTAAAATGTTCACTAAATATTCAATTTTTCATTTAAAATTACATTTTTCACTAAAAATTCAAAAAATTCAAAAAATCACTAAAAATTAATTTTTCACTATAAATTTAATTTTTCACTAAAAATTCAATTTTTCACTAAAAATTTATTTTTTCACTAAAAATTTATTTTTTCACTAAAAATTCAATTTTTCACTAAAAATTCAATTTTTCACTAAAAATTCAATTTTTCACTAAAAATTCAATTTTTTCACTAAAAATTTAATTTTTTACTAAAAATCAATTTTTCACTAAAAATTCTATTTTTCACTAAAAATTCAATTTTTCACTAAAAATTCAATTTTTCACTAAAAGTTCAATTTTTCACTAAAAATTCAATTTTTCACTAAAAATTCAATTTTTCACAACAAATTTAATTTTTCACTAAAAATTCAATTTTTACTAAAAATTGAGTTTTTCACTAAAAATTCAGTTTTTCACTAAAAATTCAATTTTTCACTTCCATATAATTTTTCACTTAAAATTTAATTTTTCACTAAAAATTAAGTTTTTCACTAAAAAATTTAGTTTTTCACTAAAAATTCAATTTATCACTAAAAATTAAATTTTTCACTAAAAATTCAATTTTTCACTAAAAATTTAATTTTTAACTAAAGATTCAATTTTTCACTAAAAATTCAATTTTTCACTAAAAATTTTTAATTAATAATACAATTCCCCAAAAAAAAAAAATCAATATATCACATATATATTTTATAAAATATTTTAAATAAAACAAAAGATTCAAATAAACACAAAAATTAAAAATCACTAACAACTCTGCCAGAGTTCAAATCGCAAACAACTTTCAACAAACAAATTGACACACTTTCAATCAACATTTGCGAGCAGCGCATTAGGTTGAAACTCAAAAAACGTTTTCAATAAAAAAAAGTAACAAAAACGCAAAAACAGACACAAATTCACTTTCGTTTGTTTGTCGACGAGACAGAAATAAATCAGTTTCAGCTGCGAAAACTCAATAGCTGAGTATCGTAAAAATAGAAAATCCCAACAACAAATAGTTACAGCTGACAAATAATAATAGAAAAATAAATTAAAAATAAAAGCAAAACAATAAACTTTGTCACCGAAGGCAGCAGAGTCGATAAACGGAAAAATTGAAAGACTGAAAGGCAGCCACTCAGTCAGTCAGCTAAACAGGCAGACAGACGTCGCATCGTGACATACTTAACACAACAAAAACAATAAATGCAACAAAAAATTATAAACAAATAAATAAAAACAAATAAAAGAAACAAAAAATATATTCAAATGTGAGCAACAAAAAAAAAACGTTACATCTTTGACAGAAATTGCTGGTGTCGCTTACGTTGCCAGCAACAGCAATAACCTTTTGGTTGGGGTTTTGGCTCAAATTTGTTTTATTTTAATTTGAAAAGTCAACAACTGCAGACGCAGAGTGTCGACAAAAAATAAGTTAAACTTAAGTACACAATATGCATGGACACAAAAAGTATGGTGTGCGGCATGCTGTGCATATAACTCATAGACATTCAATTTGTGGGCTTTCAATGTTTTGACTGGCTTTGGTGGTTTTGGTTGAACGTTGCATAAAATTTAACGCAGTCATTTTTTTTTACTTTTTGTTCTTTATTTTTCGATTTTTTATGAGGTTTTAGTTGCTTTGACTGCACCTCGCTGACATGATGGTTGAAAGTCACAATGGCTTAAATGATTTTTGGATTTATATTTTATTTTTTATATATACAAATTTTAATTATTTCTTTATATATATATTTTTTTTAATTTTTTAAGTTATTTTATTTTTGAATTAATTTTTTATTTTTCATTTTACAATTCTATCATAAATATGTTTTCAACAAACACAAATGTTCGCTGCAAACAGTAACTAGCAAACAACTACTATAAAATTGCCATGGCAAATATTTTTAAAGGAAACATTTTATAATTATTATTGTTACAGCAAACATAGTACGATTTTTATCAAAATATTTATTCAATGCGATGTTGTGAACAATATTATATTATTTTAAATTAAATTACATTATTTAAAATTCGAATAATTGCTACAAACTCTATATGATTTAATGTTGAATACAAATATGAATTATAAGGAAATAGTTAGATTTTGATTAGAACTTATTTTACTGATTACTAAATAATACTATGATTACTACAATTATAGGAGAAACTTATTAATTAGAGTGTCTTACAAATATATTTGTAGCAAACATAATTGACTCTCATATTATGTTTGTTTCAAACAACATTTTCATTAGCTTACATTTAAATTACTTGTAGAAGTCACATCAAAAAAGTTTTTATATAATTTGATAATTTCTATAATGGTTTTATGACAAGTACCAAAATAGATTTTTGCAACAATGTACTATGTTGGCTGTGAATATATTTTTTACAATTTTATTTAATGCCTTACATATCATGTTTATATTAATTGTATTTTGAATAATATTATAAACACAGCACTTATAAGAGAACCTTTGTAATTAAAGTGACTTATAAATATGTTTGTAGTAAACATATTAAGCATAACAAGAAACATTAATATGTTTGCTTTAAACATAATTTGTAATAGTTTTTATTGAAATTCTTTTAAAAAATTGCTATAACTCTTTTTCTATTTTATTTTATAATTTCTACAAACAGCATCATCCATTTTTTATTATTACTTTGTTTTACAGTCGTGGCAAATATTTGCATTGTTTTTACATTACTTTCTTGCTTTTATTTTGTTTTCTTTTTATTATATTTGCAAAGATGAGGTGCAAAACTTTCACTTCATTGTTGTGGTGTTTCGTTTAATTTTGTTGTAGTCATTTTTTTTTTGTTATTGTTGTGGTTTATGTTTAAAAGTTTGTTGTGGGTTGTATTTTTGTAGTTTTTATTTTAATTTTGTTAATATTGTTGTTGTGATGGGCAATTGTCTGACTGTTTTCGTGCCACAGTTTGTCCATCACTATGTGAGTGGGTTGAGGTTAAGTTTGAGGTGTTTTTTTTATTATTATTTCTTTGAGAAATTTTTCGGCATAAATTAAAACAACACAAAGCCACACAAGCTGTGAACTAAAAGCAGCAAATAATTAAATATAATTTGTGCATATGAAAAATATTAAAACGTATTAAAAGTTTTTATTATTTTATATAGAAAATTTTAAAGAAATGAAAAAAATATTATAATTCACTGCGAAAGTTCTAGATCCGTAATGCTGAAAATTACCACATCCAAAAAACAAAAGAACCATAACCATAGCCAAGTTAATGAACTCTATGCAAGGTCTACGCGTTGCCATAAAAGTCATACTTATGACATGTGTGGGTAACGCAGGCAGGCGGCTGTCAGTCGTCGTCAAACACTTAAAAGTCAAAACAAGAACATTACAAAAACTATTAGTCAAAAATAGACTGCAACAAAAGCAAAAACAAAATTTAGAAAAACCCGTCAAAAATGCCAAAAAGACTTTTAGAAGACATTAAAATTCACAGCAGCGCCCACAGCGACATTAAATGGGCGTCATATATGGTGTGAACAAAATTTGAAATAAAAATGGAAAAATAAAAAACATATAAAAATCTAAAAAAAACTAAACTTAATTGCTTGAAAAAAGTTTGAATTCAAATTCACCAACAAATTAGAGACATGCGGCCACAAAATGTATGACGCAAAGACATGGCACAGGTGGGCGATGCTAACACATACAAGTCAAGAAATTTTGAAAAACTATTAATTAACAATAAAAGACATTAATGTGGGTTGAAGAAACAGTCATTGAGAAGTCATGTTCAAAATATTATCATTCATAAAAGATCCATATAGCAGGTATATACAAAATTTCAAGAAACTTCCATCTCCGTTTTTGATTTCCAACTTTCACTTAAAATTCAAAATAAAAAAAAAATACAAATTAAATGATGCCTTTTGATGAAGGTCTCCAGCAGGTTCTGTCTGTACGAAGACCTAAAAACCCAAATACAATAAGGACTGCATTCGAATTGCGAAGTGCTGCAAAAAACAGAGAGATGCTATAAAAATTGCCAAAATTGCGGCTGCTGCTGAATTCTTGGCCCAAAAAGTGGCGTAAAATCGAAAGTAAAATGACCAGTTTTTGCAGTTTTCGTTGCTTTTTCTTGTGGCTTTTTTTCTTTGGTTTTTTTTGGATGTGGTCAGCAACAGGCTACCTTCAAAGGCACAAAATTTAAAACAAGATGATGTCATGCAGTATGATTGTCTTTTAAACCTTTTTTGTATAAAAAATAAATGAATTAAAATCAAGGCAAATAAAATTAATTTAAATAAAATTAAATGAAAAAGTAAAAATACTTAAATAATCAAATAAATAAACATATATAAATAAATAAATAAATAAATAAATAAATAAATAAATAAATAAATGAATAAATAAATGAATAAATAAATAAATGAGTAAATAAATAAATAAATGAGTAAATAAATAAGTAAATAAATAAATATATAAAAAAATAAATTAATTAATAAAAGTAAAATAAAACCAACATTAAAATCAATTAAAATTACATTAATCAAAATAAAAAAAAAAAAATTAAAAATTAAATCAAATCAATACTTGAAAGTCATTAATTCAAGTGAAATAAAATAAAAATAAAAATAAAAATAAAAATAAAAATAAAATAAAAATAAAATAAAAATAAAATAATAATAAAATAAAAATAAAATAAAAATAAAAATAAAATAAAAATAAAATAAAAATAAAAATAAAAATAAAAATAAAAATAAAAATAAAATAAAATAAAATAAAATAAAAATAAAATAAAAAACAAAACAAATAAAATAAAAATAGAAAAAAGAAAAATAAAAGTATAAAAAAAAATAAAATTAAATATGATTTAAAATAAAAATAAATAAAAAATAATCAAATTAAAAACAATCAAATCAAATATTTTGCCCCACAGCTTTATTTATATATTTTGTGCTCCAAATATCGCCGTCCATTCAACACTTTTAAATCCTGCTTTTGTCCCCGTCGTCGCGACCGCCCTCGCCAAAACAATTGGCAACGCATGACTCATTGCTCAAATTCTCTTTCATTTAATTGTCTAACACGGAAATTTTACTTCACGTCGACGACTTCAAGTCATTAAAGCCATATTAAATAACTGTTTGTCTACGTTGTCGTTGCTATTGCCATTGCTGTTTTGCTGGCCAAAAGCCCAGTCTTGGCAAAACAAAAAAAAAAGTTGTTGCTGCTGCTGATTGTTGGCCATTTAGATCGCGTCTCGTTTGGCTGTGAAAAATCAACGCAAAAAGACTAAATAAACAAGATTTGTATTGTAGCCGGTTTCTTTCAAATTTGAAATGTCAGTTGAATTGCTTGTTGTTGTTGGCTGTTGTTGTCTGTTGCTGCTGCTTGAAATGGTTGCATGGCTAACAACGATCGCCCACAATGCCGCTTACGTCATGTCACGTCGCGGCAGTTGTTCGTCAAGCGATTCAGTGAATTGGCAAAGATTTTGTATGCGGTTGGACAGAAATTATACAATTTTAAATTTTAGAGAAAATTTTAAAGATTTATAAAAAAAAATGCAGAAATTTCAATTTAGAAATTAACTTCTTGCTATCATGCATGAAGTGAAATGCAATTTTAGTTTTTGTTGAATTATAATATTTATATTAGCTCATTCTGAAAAAAGTATTTAAATCTGGGAAAATATTCTCGAACAATATTCGTAAAACTTTGATATCTAAAGATTTATCTTTTTAAATGGTTAACAATTAGATTTAGACTAAGAAATTTATTTAGACTAAGCAATTTTGTGCTTTGTTGAATTATAATATTAATAATGACACATTGTAGATGATTATATGGAATGGTTTAATGAGATAGAAGAGAAGATTATAGAACAATATCCCCGAAACTTTAATTCAGATATTCCTATTATTTTCCTTTGACCATTTTTCTATGATTTTTTTACAGGTTTGATTTAAAAAAATTAATATAAAACATTTATAAAATCAAAATATAATAGATCTAAAAGATGTGTCTCTTTAAATGGTACAATATAGAAATAGATTTCGATTAAGATTAAGAAATTATCTTCTTGATTGCATTCATTAAGTGAATTTGCAATTTGACTTTCATTGGTATAGATTTTGCACAAGGACAAATAGTTTCTTGTTTTAATTAATGTATTTTATGGAGGCAAATTAGGTAGATACTATTATAAAAATCAATTTTATAGTAAAAAAATAAATTTTATAGTAAAAATTTAATTTTATAGTAATAATTCAATTCTATAGTAAAAATTCAATTTTATAGCAAAAATTAAATTTCATAGCAAAAATTAAATTTTATAGTAAAAATTAAATTTAATAATAAAAATGTAATTTAATAATAAAAATTAAATGTTATAGTAAAAATGAAATTTAATAATAAAAATTCAATTTTATAGTAAAAATTAAATTTTATAGTAAAAATGAAATTTTACAGTAAAAATGAAATTTTATAGTAAAAATGAAATTTTACAGTAAAAATGAAATTTTATAGTAAAAATGAAATTTTATAGTAAAAATGAAATTTTATAGTAAAAATTTAATTTTATAGTAATAATTCAATTCTATAATAAAAATTCAATTTTATAGTAAAAAAGTAATTTTATAGTAAACATTCAATTTTATAGTAAACATTCAATTTTATAGTAAAAATTAAATGTTATAGTAAAAATTAAATTTTATAGTAAAAATTCAATTGAGATCATTTTGGTACTTTAATCTTGAAGAAAGAAGAAAAAACCTTAAGTTCAAATGGTATAATCTGAATAATTTGTCTTTAAAACCAGTACAATTAAGTTCATCATAAAAAACAAATAAAATTTCGATAGTAAAATTAATCAAAAATTCAAGCAAAATATTATACATAAAATATAGATTTTTCAATATAAGAAAGAAAAAATGAATAGTGCATTTTTCCAATTGTACTCGTTTCTATTTCAACTGTAGCAATCAATACCTTTCTTGGATTGAAATTCTTTGCTAAACATTTCCTGTTTAGCATTTTCTAAATAGGTTTTCTTGATTTTAATTGATGTATTTTATGGAATTTTATGAAAAATTGTATTTAAAAGAATGCACGGATTTTTGCATTTTTATAATACAAACATATGTATTATTTAGGTGAAACTATAAACATTTATATTAATTACGAAATATAGATAAATCATAAAATATAACATAAAATAATTAAAATCCACATTATTGCTTTAACGATTATGCTCATGTTGCTCGATTTAAAAGTTATTTATTAGAGTCACTACCGTTCAACCCATTTTTTATTTATGGTGCTAATGAAATTAATTATAATATTGTTTTGCAATATTTGTAGCAATTGCCAACAAGTAACAAATGCGGTTAAAACTCTTGAGACTTCTAATGGCGTCGCTGAGATGTGATTATGACCTTCTTTTAGAATATAACTAGTTATATGTTTTGTAAGCACGTGCTTCGAAGTAAAACGAAAGACTTTATATATTTATGTAAATTTCTTGTGGGGTTTCATGCTGGCTAAAGCTGAAGTAATTGCTGTGCACACCTACATTAAATGCTGCAAAAGTACAAACATTAATAAAAAAGAAAACCCACTGTTCGTTTTTTTTGTTCAGTTTAAACTTGATTAAATAGCTATTTCAAGCCAAAAGCTATAGGTGTCACAGTGTATTAGTGGTTTTTATATAATTCTTTTTTAAAGCCTACACAGAAAAACAGTTGCTGCTGCCACTGTCACCAAATGTAATTTAATGAAGTTGTTTGCCTTCGACGTTCGTCGTTGCTGTGTTGGTAGGTAGCTGCCAGTGACTCAGTCACGAAATAAACTATTTAAATTTGTGCTAAATTTTATCTCAACAAAAAAAAACAATGAATCAAACTAGTTTTGCCTGTGTTTAGTTGCAAATTTGTCAGAATTGTTTTGCAGACTAAAAAGAGTTGAGCGACAAACCTGCTGCTGCTTCGACTGTAGCGCGCGAAGAGGTTTGTCGCTGCAGTCTTTTGTTTTGCGTGCAGTAAATGACTTCATTTTAGCTGATTTAATTATTTATTTATTAATATTTTTTTTTGATTATTTTTAAATTAGTTTTTTTTATACTTTTCAATCAAGCATAATGTAATGTAAACTTGATTGAATCTCAACCGCATAATTAGCACGCATGCGTTCGACGTAAAATTGCAAAGGATTCTTCCTGTGCGCCTTATGCAGGGCGGCCGGCATGTTGTCAGAAAAATACCACATATTATTTGCATTTTAATTTCAGTGCCTGCTACAGCTAGACAGAAAACTACTTTGGCTGGGCAGTGGCTGGCTGCGTGGCTGGCTGCTTTTGTAATTTAATAATTGCGGTTGTGCGGTGCGTCGGACGATCGGTTGTTCGGTCGGCTACAGCTACTGATTGTCCTGCGGTTTTTTCGATTTTCAAATCGAGTGATTCGCAGCGCATGTTAAATTCTGGGTTCTACATGTTTTTTATTACTTATTTGTGTATATTTTTATATTTTTTATATTTTTATATTTTTATATTTTTATATTTTTATATTTTTATATTTTTATATTTTTATATTTTTATATTTTTATATTTTTATATTTTTATATTTTTATATTTTTATATTTTTATATTTTTATATTTTTATATTTTTATATTTTTATATTTTTATATTTTTATATTTTTATATTTTTATATTTTTATATTTTTATATATTTATATTTTTATATTTTTATATTTTTATATTTTTATATTTTTATATTTTTATATTTTTATATTTTTATATTTTTATATTTTTATATTTTTATATTTTTATATTTTTATATTTTTATATTTTTATATTTTTATATTTTTATATTTTTATATTTTTATATTTTTATATTTTTATATTTTTATATTTTTATATTTTTATATTTTTATATTTTTATATTTTTATATTTTTATATTTTTATATTTTTATATTTTTATATTTTTATATTTTTATATTTTTATATTTTTATATTTTTATATTTTTATATTTTTATATTTTTATATTTTTATATTTTTATATTTTTATATTTTTATATTTTTATATTTTTATATTTTTATATTTTTATATTTTTATATTTTTATATTTTTATATTTTTATATTTTTATATTTTTATATTTTTATATTTTTATATTTTTATATTTTTATATTTTTATATTTTTATATTTTTATATTTTTATATTTTTATATTTTTATATTTTTATATTTTTATATTTTTATATTTTTATATTTTTATATTTTTATATTTTTATATTTTTATATTTTTATATTTTTATATTTTTATATTTTTATATTTTTATATTTTTATATTTTTATATTTTTATATTTTTATATTTTTATATTTTTATATTTTTATATTTTTATATTTTTATATTTTTATATTTTTATATTTTTATATTTTTATATTTTTATATTTTTATATTTTTATATTTTTATATTTTTATATTTTTATATTTTTATATTTTTATATTTTTATATTTTTATATTTTTATATTTTTATATTTTAATATTTTAATATTTTAATATTTTAATATTTTAATATTTTTATATTTTTATATTTTTATATTTTAATATTTTTATATTTTTATATTTTTATATTTTTATATTTTTATATTTTTATATTTTTATATTTTTATATTTTTATATTTTTATATTTTTATATTTTTATATTTTTATATTTTTATATTTTTATATTTTTATATTTTTATATTTTTATATTTTTATATTTTTATATTTTTATATATTTTTTTATTTTTATATTTTTATATTTTTATATTTTTATATTTTTATATTTTTATATTTTAATATTTTAATATTTTAATATTTTAATATTTTAATATTTTAATATTTTAATATTTTTATATTTTTATATTTTTATATTTTTATATTTTTATATTTTTATATTTTTATATTTTTATATTTTTATATTTTTATATTTTTATATTTTTATATTTTTTTAATATTTTAAAAATAAAAATTAATCTAAAAAAATAAAAAAAATCTCCTCGATCCATTTAGCATGAACGTAAATTTAATTGCTTGTAATAATTGCGTCTGTGTTGCTGCTAAATGGACGACAGACACAAGACACCGTCTTACGCATAAATGACAAGAACAAATACAAAAATAGAACAACCACAATTACAACAACAAACTCTGAAAACCCATTCTTTGCCGCAGCATATTGCGATATATTTTTGCTGCTGAAGATGATGTTGCTGCTTTTATTCTTTGGCAATATTTTGATTTGTGCGCAATCGCTCGAGAGTCGGTAACTGATGCTGCATGTGTATATTACAACAACAACATTACAAAATTACAACAACATTGACCACAGCCATCATCATGGCAGCAACATCACATCTTCTGCGTCAGTCGTCGAAGATATCGTCATCAGCAGCAACAATATTATAAACAACAACAATAATAATAACAACAACAGTAACGACGTCAAGAACCACGCCATGCAGCAGCAACAGTTCTTTGACTTCTTCGCTGGTTTTTATTGCTATTTGTTGTTGTCGCTGCTCCTATTGTTGTTGTTGCTTTGTCTATTTTTATCATTTGTATTTTTGCCTCATCCTCCTTCTCAATGCATTCTACGCCGTTTTATGCTGCCACATTTCATGTTCCGAGAAAAAATATTGTTGCCACAAGAGCAGCAACAGCAAGTTATGAAAGCAATTTCTGCAAACATATCTGCTGTTTTCTCCATTTGTTGCTTTGTTATTGTCCATTCTTTGCTGCTGCTCCTGCTGCTCACATTACAAAGCATGCGAGAGCAACAATAATATCATGCCAGCAACATCGCTGTCATTGCAACAGTTTAATTGTTCAAAAACAATTTTACAACGTTTCATTAACTGCTCCCATTAGAGTTGTTGCTAATGAAGATGCAACGACAGCACATTTTTGCATAGATTAAATCGTGACTGACAGGCAGCAAATGTTGCTGGTTGTTTGCGGCACTAATTAGCAGCAATGTTGGCAGGTAATTGGCTTGACGAGCGTTTAAAATTTTTAAGGCTTCAATTAAATTATACAAGATATCACAAAAAATAATATAAAAATATAAAAAATGAAAAATAAGTTTAATAAATATAAAAAAAAACAATAATTAAAAAAAAACAATAATATAAAAAAAAAAACAAAAATATAAAAAAATAAAACAAAAATATAAAAAAATAAAACAAAATAAGCTTTAATTTTAAAATGTATTGCAGAAACCGGAAAAAATAAAACCAGTTCATTCGCCATTTACTGAAAGACACAAAAACAAACAAAATACAATAAAATACATTAAATAAAGACAAAATAAAATAAAAGAAATGACATCCTTTTGAACAAGCCAAGGTTATTTAAATTAAAATATTTAAAATGTCGCTATACAAACAGCAGCAATTGCTGGCATTAACAAGCAAAGCAAGCAGTGAATAAAAGAATGATAACAATAAATAAAATGAAAATAAAAGATAAGCAACAGCAATAAAATAGCAGCAACAACATGCAATACTCAGCAGCAGCAATGCAGCAAGGTGTTAATTATCAGCGCATCTACAAGAGCAACAACAACAAGCAGCACTAAAGATATGTTGTTCTTAACAAAAAAGAAATAACAAACAGCAACATGAAGCAGTTGCTAGTAATTAAAAAGTAAAATATATTTTTGTTGCACTATTTATAGATAGGAAATGAAAAGAACAAAAAATATATAAAATAAAAAAAAATAAATAAAACGAGCAACATGCAACAATTGCTCAGCAACAATTCTCATAGAATGACATTTAATTAATAGCCATTTTGACGGCGGTAGCAGCAACAATTGTTGGCAGCAATTGTTTGATTTGAAGTGCTTTGCAATTTACAGCAAAAAGGCGGCCAAACCTTTTTTTTATTTTTTTTTTTATTTTATTCTTTTTTTTATTTTACTTATTATTTTTTTACAACGCAATCGCCTGACTTGCAGCAGCAATTGTTGCTCAGTTTGCTGTCGAGAATTGTGGGTGTTTCGTTTCTCGCTTTAAAAGCGCATAAATTCAGCGACTAAGTCAGACGGCCACTTTTATTCTGAACTTTGTGTTGCTTAGTATTGGTGTTGTTGCTCCCATTCTTGTAGTTGTTGCTCTTAATGCTGTTAACAATTTATTGCTTTTGCAAAAGTCAATTTCTGCAATTTATTTTAACTCATATTTTGCGTTGTTCGTGTTGCAGTTGTCGCTGCCGTTACAAGTTGTAGACGCTGTGGCTCAGTTGCTGGTTTTCTTGGCAACCAGACCACCTTGATGTCTTCTAGTCTATAATCCCAAGACGACGACGACGTCATCAACTTTATTTCTCTAACTCTTTGTTGCCCCTCATCGGCAACTTTTGCCTCAACTTAAGCGCAGTTGAAATGCAGTCGAAATACAGTTGAATTGCAGTTGCTTTGCAAACATATTGTCGAATTTTATTTATGGCATTTAATGTTTTTATAGCATTGCTTTGTTAGTGTTGTAAATCAATTAGTTGCAGTTGTGGTTCGAACTGTAATTGAGCAGCAACTGTAGGCGCAGCGATTATAGTTGCGCGTGAGGTTTAAGACATTTGAATGGCAAATTTAAAGATTAATTCATAAAAAAGTATAAAAAATAATTAAAATCAAAATTTAAATTTTAAGGTATTTATTTAATACAATATATATATTTTGATAGTTAATTTTTTCATAAAATTAATATTAAAAAATATATATATATATTTAAAAAAAATATTTTTGTTACCTTTACTATATTTTATTAGTTTTTTTTCCACACCTGAAATGTTACGTAAAATGTTGTCTCTTAAATAAACCCTCTTTTAAATGCCCCAAGTCTTCCAAAACACTTCTTCAACTCTGACGATCGCACGCTTCAGCGCCTTTGCGTCTTGCAGCCTGTCATTAAAGTCAATTTTAATCAAGTCAGACCCTCAGTTGCTTACTCATCGTCAACCGAGTCAGCAACAGCAAACGTTACAACTAACATAGTCACTGTAATCAATCAAAAGTTCATCTGCATAACGGAAATATATGTAAAACGTACATTAAAAAATAATAATTTGTTTAATGCATAAAATATTTTATAAGACACAACTCATTAAAATGCGCAGACAATACTCAGAAATGAATGGGGAAAATAAATAAATTTCAAGCACGTCGGCAGAACCAAGAAAAGAATTGGCGAAGAGACTGACAAAGTCAAGAATAGTGAAGTCATAAGTCAGAGACTACGACAATTTAAAAAAAAAAAACTAAAAATGTATAAAAAAGTAAAAAAAAAAAACATTTAATGAAATTTTGTATGCATGCTGAAAAAATTCGATAATTTGTCAATTAAATTGAGATTATATTAAATAACATTTGTTTTAATATTTTTGAAAACTCCTAAATAAAAATTTACTTCCTAATGAAATTTGGCAACAATGCATAATTTTTAATATTGTTTAATATTAAACCAGATGTCTATTGAATACAATAATATCACAATAGTTAGAAGTTTTTACCACATATTACTGCAAACAAGTAATTAAAAATATTTAATGAAATTTGGCAACAACGCTTAAAGACAAAAATCGCTAATTTATTAAAACAATTATTTTACATGGATATTTAAGTAAGATTTGGGTTAATATATTAAAAAAGAAGTGCTATAATATTATTTTAAATATTTAAATAAATAGTTTTTAATTCCTAATGAAATTTGGCAACAATGTATAATTTTAAATATTGTTAGAATTAAAATAAATTCATTAATATCATAAAATTTAATAAATTATAGTACAAAATGCTCGACAAAAGTAAGAAAAGGTAATCACCAAAATTTGGCAATAATGCCATTAAATAAAATATTTTAAATAAAGTAAAAAAATTTATAAAAACCAAATAAAATAAAATTTTAAATGAAAATTCATAAAATTCATATTACGTGGTACTAAAAATAGCAGTCGTACACACAGCAGAGAAGCTCAGTGGCAATTATTCTAATAGTAATTTATGTTGCTTTATGTTGAATAATTTCAATTCCCCTATTTTTTATTTATTTATATTTTTATTTTTAATATTTTTCTTTGGCTTTATCCGGCGGAAACAAAGTCATATTTATGCATGAAACATGGCAACTGAAAATATTCGTCTTGGTCTTTGTCATAATCGCAGTCACAACCACAGACGGACGGACGGACAGACAGTAAAACATTGCGCGCGAGAAATTGTCGACAAAAGAGTCTTCGTCGCACATTTGCTATTCAATTTTATGCTGAATGCCTAAAAGGCGGTCCTCACTCAGGTTCTTTAACACTTCTTTTACCTGTGGCTGTCTCAACATTTAACCATTCTTGGATTGTAGGGCTACTGCATTAAAGTATGTGCTCTGCATAAATTTTATGATTTTTCCTTTTTCTTGTTTTTTTTTTTGAAAAATATCACACTTTGACGAAGTCGTTGATTGAATTCAATGCAATTCAATTGCATGGGCTGGCATTCAATGCAATGCGCTTTAATGTAATTCTAATGAAGTCAATGCGTAGTTGAGAAGTGGGAAAAATAAGAAATATATAGTAAAAAAGAAACAACTAAAAATGAAGTAGAATAAAAGACGCAGATATAGCAAATTTTGTGTGCATTTACAAATTTCTGACTTATGAGAATATGAGAAAAATCCAACGCGATTTCATACTTTATACTTTTATACTTTATTTCTTTTAACAAAAATAGTTTGCAATCAAAATATATTATTTATTTATTTATTTATTTATTTATTTATTTATTTATTTATTTATTTATTTATTTATTTATTTATTTAAAAAAAAATTATTTTATATACTTGAGGCATTGTTGCCATATTTCACAGGCATTGTTCAAACAGTTTTGAAAATTATGAACCAATGTCTAATTAGATATTGAAGTTACAAGCAACAAAAAAATAAATTTAAAAAATATATAAAATTGCCAAATTTAGGAGAATACTCAAAAATGTAATTCGAAAATTTAAAAAAGTAATAAACATTTTATGTAATATAATAGTAATTAACATTTTATGTAAATAACTTTCAACAACTTGATTAGAAAAAAAATACATTTTAATAAATGAGAGGTTGCCAAACTTCATTTAAAATTTAAATTTACTTTCTTATTTATTTTCAATTTGAAAATAAATGTAAAATGTATGTAAACTTTGACTTACAACGTAAAATTCATTAAATACATAAGTACACAAAATACGTTGTTGCCAAATTTCATTGAATAAAATAAAAATAATATGAACATTTTCTTATAAAAAAAATACTAAATTCTATTTAAAAATTCATATAAAAAATATAAAGAAATGCATTTAACAATTAAGCGTATTTTGTCCCAATACGTGGTTGCCAAATTTCAATGAAAAATATATATTTTATTGTTTGCGGAGAAAACTAATACATTTTATAAAAACTTGTATATTAATAAAACATTTAAATGCATTTCTTTTAAATTTCAGCAATATTAATAGAAATTGTTGCTATATATATTATTAGCATTGTTGTCAAATTTCTTTGAAATTACTATTTACAAAATAGTAAAAATTTATTTAAAAATAAAAATGTGCGCCCACTCTTCAATCCTTCTTCCTTTAACTTTTTAACACTTTTATGGCACATTCAACTCTGCAGTTGACTGACAAACAATGTCTCAACCAAACATTGCAGTGCGTTTAACGCCCAACACTTGCGACTTTTCACAGCAACCTATTAAATGCAAGAAAGGGCCACAGTCAGGCAACCCAGCGGAACAGCCTTTTTCCGTCATTCAATGTTTATGCATGCAACAGGCAACATTTTCAATTTTAATGGCAAATAAATTGTCTTACAGTACAAACAAGGAACACACAAGCAACAACAATAACAACAATCTGTTGCCAACAATAACAACTAGTAGGCAGGCAAGACAGCAACTACGACATTCAATTTTCAATTTGAATGCAATTGCATAGAATTCACCTGCAGCGCGTTTGAGGGCTTCATTTGTTCATCGCGTAGTAGGTTCTTTATTATAGCTTTGATTGCTGTTGTTCGACTATATGTTGTTGCTGTTTCTTTGATTGTTGCTATTGCTTGACTTGTTGTGCAATTGATTGCCAATTGTTGCTGCCTGCAGCATATGTTGCTGCAAGTGTCATGCAATTGACAAACGCGCTTATGAATGCCAATAGCAGCAACAGAAACATCAGCAACATGCTCCTGATTTATGTTTAATTGCAAGTATGTTTGAAGCTTTATAAGGTTGCATTTGTATTATTCATATTCTGTGTGACAAGACTATGTGCAGCTAAATTTATGACATGCTGTTGCCGAGCCATGTTTGGCGGCACGCACATTACTTTTTTAATATAAAAAATTTAATGATTACTAAAAAAAATGTTTCAATAATATTAATCATTAAATGTAAAAAATTAAATGAAATTTGACAACAATGCCTGTCAACGAAATTCCTTATTTGTTGATTTAATTTTGAATTTAATTTTTTTATAGAAATTTAAGTGTTTGATGAATTAATATATAAACTGAGAAATATTTGCACGTATTTTAAAATGTCTATATTAAAATGTTTAATGCTAAATGAAATATGGTAACAATTTATAATATGTTTAAATATTGGATCAGATGCCTATTTAATACATTTATATCACAATAATTAAAAGTTTTTCTTAGATTTTTCTGCAAACAAGTAGAAAAAGATATTTAATGAAATTTGGCAACAATGCTTTAAGAAAACAATTCACAAATTTTTTAATTCTATTATTTTACAAATTAATGTAAATAAGTTTTGAGTTTATATATTAAAAAAGTAGTACTTTAATATTATTTTAAATATTTAAATACAAATTTAAACTATTTAATGAAATTTGGCAACATTGCATAATTTTTAATAATGCTTAATGTGAAGCTATATACAAATTAATTTCAAAAATATCACAATAGTTTAATGAAATCGGTATAATATTGTACCGCAAACAAGTAAATAAAGACTTTTAAAGAAATTTGGCAACAATGCTTGAAGACAAAATTCACCAATTTGCTCATTTAATCATATTTTTTATTTTACATAAGAATTTTAAGTAGAAATAATATAAAATAAACTATTAAACATACCTTAAAAATTCTAAATTTAAAATTAGAATTTTCGATGAAATTTGACAACTATTTGCTTACTTTAAAAATACCTATAAATTTATGAAATATTTATTAAATTTATCTGTAAGCAAAAGAATTATATTTATTGAAATTTGGCAACAATGCATATTTTAAATAATTACTTAATATTAAACAGTATTAATTTCAATAATACCACAAATTATAACTTAATATCAAACTGCATACATATTAATTTCAATATTACCACAATAGTTATGAAATTTATATTAGATTTGTCCGTCAACAAGTAAATAAAAACTTAATGAAATTTGGCAACAGTGCTTGAAGACAATATTCATTAAACTTAGTTTTGAGTTAATTAATAAAATAATTTTATTAAATTAAATTTCTTTACATTTTATTAATTTTATAAATTTAAAATTAAAATTTTCGGCGAAATTTAACAACAATGCATAATTTAGAATATTAGAAAATATTAAACTATTTGCTTATTTAGTTCAATAATATCTTCATATTAATGTTTTTTGTATTATTAAACGAAATTCAATAACAAATTATAAAAATAAAAAAATATATTTATTGAAATTTGGCAACAATGCCTTCAATTTACGTTTTATTTTTTGTAATTCATTTAAATGTTTTAATGCTGTTTAAAAGTATTTTTTAAATGTATTAATGTTGTTTGGTGTATAATATGTATATTTAATTTAAATTATGATATTAAACCATTTTAACATAATAAACGAAATTTGGCAACAATGTAACTAGCATTTTATACTGAATAACGTATATACGCAAATTTTAAACTATAAATTAAATGATTATAAATTTTATACATATATTGGGTATAAAATTTTCAAAATATATTTTATATTTACAAATCAGACGTAAAAAAAGAATGTTTCACTTTCAGTTACAATAAATAATTTCGCACAAACTGTAGCTATTAAATATTCTTTTTTAATTTTTTTCTTGCTACATCCTGCAACTACTTCGTGCTTGACACCAACGACAAACAATAAATTTCTTGTGGTTTTTTAATTTATGCGTTGCCTTATGAAAAACATCCATGGCAAATAACAAAATACAACACAAAGTTTAATACAATATTGACATTTATGATTGGCACAGCCAGCAACAATGTTGCCTGCGCTCAACTCAAAATGTATTTTGTTGATTTTTCAGCAGAATTTTTTAAATGATTTTTTTTACTAAATACATTTCTATGAATTTTAACTAATTTTTCATCTTCCTTTTTACTTGCAGGTAAGACGCTAAACTGAATGCTAAAAATATAAAATAAATTTTGAAAAATATTGCAAAGGAATTTATGGCTGCCTGCTAAGAGCAACAGCAAATATAGTGTACGGTGGTAAGCGACGAATATATATTTAAAAATTAAAAGATATCGATAATGATCTTTAATTGATGACAACAAAATCGAAATAAATCAATTTGAGACAGCAACGAAATTGCCAAAAAAAGAGTTTGTTTTAGCACTGAAAACAAAAGACTTAGGACACAAACGCGCGCGTTTAAGATATTTGATATTTGGCTTAGAAATCTTTTTATTGTTTTAAAGTAAACAGATTTTTGTCGCTACCTAAGCAGGCTGACCTTGACTTTATTCTCGAGAGGAATAAAAATATTACGAGGCATTTTAAACCCTCTATAATAAAAAAAAAACACATTTTATGTGGCAACTATTTTACAAATTACATTTAATTTTTAATAGCTATTAAATAAAAACTGCAGTTGAGTAAAATAGAAAATAGAATAGTAGTAAATACATTGAAAAATAAATAGTAATTAAAAAAACAAATAAAAATATAAGAAACGCAAAGCATCAAAGTCATTGCAGGCGGCAACGCTATTGAATTCAGTTGAAGGAGGTAGTAGTAGTTCTTTTAAGTAGTTGTAATTTTTTGTAATAGGTTTTGTTTTTTTCCTTTTTTCTTTTATTTATTTTTATTATTGCTACTGCTTCACGCTATGCACTGCTTTGTCGCATGCATCTGGCAACGTCGCTGTGTTCAAAGCCTCCTCTGCCGCCGACGACCGCGACAGCCTCCTCTGTCTTACGATACAACACGTTCAGGATAAATTAGCAAATATTTGTTTTTTTTTTATTTATTCTTTTTTATTTATTTTTATTTTTTCTTTTACATCTTCTCAACTTAAATTTGCTTTTACTCAGCATCAACTTTGTGCTGTGCTTTGTTGTTTTAGCCACCTTTGTTGTTGTAGCCACTTTTGTTGTAGAGTTTTTTATTTTTTATTTTTTAATTTTTTCACTTTCAACTTCTTTGCAATGTCCTGCTTTAAGCAGCAGTCCAATCATTGTTCCATGCGTCACCAGCAAAAAGATGTTGTCTCTGACGACGTTGCCAAGAAATACAGATTTTAACCTTGACATTTTTTCGGGCCAACAAAGGCAAAAAGAGCGTAGTCTAGAGTTTCGAGCAATTAGAAACATTACTAAAGAAAAAAGTCTCTTAAAGAAAAAAAGCAAAAGCTAAATGTAGATACTTTGCAGTTTCTTTCATTTTTAATAGAATTTTATAGTTTTACTGTTGAACAACATTTAATAATAAAACATATGTAATATATATTTTAAGAAATTTGGCAACAATGCGCTTCTTTTGTTTTTCTGGTTTTTATATTAGTTTTCATATTTCATATTGGAAATGTAAATTGTACGTCATAAAAATATATAACCCTGAGTTTCTTAAGTAAATAAATGCGTTAAATAATAACAAATCTGTATATAAAATTAAATGAAATTTGGCAACAACGCATTTTGCTTAAATATTCAAAATTAAAAAATCAAATGTTGCTTACATAATCAATTAAAACTTTTAACGTTTTCCACGTAAAATGATTTTAAATATATTAATAAAATTCTAAGTGAAATTTGGTAACAATGCTTTTTTTAATTAAACTGCCTAAAAATACTACATTTGAAATACCTAAATTTGTTGTAAAAATATTTTTTTTGTGTATTTTCATTATGCTGTAAACGTGCTTTACTCAGACAGCTGTACAAATAAGCCTGCTTCTACAAATCAGTATATTTAAATTAGTTTTCTGAAAACCACGCACAAGAGCTAAAAACATTTACAACATAAATTACATGAAATAAAAAAAAAACAGAACCTTTAACATGCAAAAAATACGCATAACTTCAGCAACAATTTTGTTTATGCAGTCAACACGTACAAAGACAAACAATTCTTGGTTGCTGCCTTGCAGAGCAATCAGCTACCATTTTTTCCTTAAACTTCTGTTGAACCCCCCCCCCCACACTTCTTTAGGTTGCACAAAAGTGTATCCTGCGTGAATTTATTGTCCTTCTAAATGCGCAAAATCAACTTGGCGCAGACTTTTGTCAATTTTGTCGCAGGCGCACAGATTTTTGCATTGTTTGTTACTGATGCTGTTGTTGGTAGACGTAGTCTCTACCTGTTGCTGTTCCAAGTAGTACAAGTAGTAGTTGTTGTTGTTGTTATTGCTACTATTGTTGCTGGCAACATGGAAATTGCTTAATTTTCAATGTACGCCGCCGCATGGCACAAATGAAGCTATTTATGCGACTATTTTTCGTTTTGTTGCAAGTGCGTGGCTGTTGCCAGTTGCTGCTAGTTGCTGTCTATGCAGCGACAAGTGCTGCTGCCACAGTCTGGCAGACATTATTAATCATGGCAGTCGTCGGCGGTGGCGGGAAGGCACCACTGTCACCGTCAGTTCGTTGGAATGTCTTTATGCATCCTGCGTTTATGTCCTTTTAACGTAGCATTGTTGTGAGGAGAGTCACATATATATTTTTTTTTGTATTTCTGTGAACAACTGATTGTCGATAAGATAACGCAGCGCGCAGGATGAAGTCGGTTTTTTTTTTTTTTTGCTTCTTCAAGTTCTTTGCAAAGTGTTTTGCGTTGCGCATAATAAATAAATTGCTTAGTTTCTTTAAACTAAAATGAGTAATTTATAGACTAAAAATATTTTTTTGTCTTGCAGATGGTTAAAGCATATTTTGTGTCATACATAATTATTTGAGTGGAAAGCCACAACACCGATCGGTTTTTAGATGATAGTGAAATTTTTTAGATAGTAATACCTAAAAACTTTTTGATTGCAATTAAATTTTAAAACAAAGAACATAAAAAAGAAACAGACATTTGAATTGCATAGATTTAAAAATAGTTCAAAGTGATTGAAAGTAGTTGAATGTGATTGAAAATAGTTGAAAGTGATTTAAAGTAGTTGAAAGTGATAGAAATAGTTGAAAGTGGTTAAAAGTTTTTGATTGAAGTTAAATTTTATATTAAGAATATAAAATAGAAACAGACATTTAAATTTCATATATTTCAAAATGGTTGGAAGTGATTGAAAATGATTGAAAGTAGTTGAAAGTAATTCAAAGTGGTAAAGAAAGTTTTCTTGATTGTATATAAATTTAAATAAAGAACATAAAATAGAAACAGACAATAAAATTTCGTATATTTAAACATAATAGAAAGTGAATGAAAGCAGTTGAAAGTGATTGAAAAGTGATGTGAAGTGACTGAAAGTGGTAGGAAAATAAAAAGTACATTGAAATGATTAAAAATATTTTTGAATTTAATATTGTTGAAAATGATAGTTGTAGGGTTTCTTTCTAAAAAAAATATAATTTTCCCAAAATATCAATTTTTTCAATTGTTCACTAAAAATTCAAATTTTCACTAAAAATTCAATTTTTCACTAAAAATTCAATTTTTCACTAAAAATTCAAGTTTTCAATAAAAATTAAAATGTTCACTAAAATTTCAATTTTTCACTAAAATATTTTTTTTTTCAATAATTTTTTTTTTTAATTTTTATTTTAATAAAAATTAAATTTTTTACTATATGTTTAATTTTCAAACGAAAATAAAAAAAAAAAATGTTAGTGATAAAATGAATTTTTATTGAAAATAAAAGTTTAGTTATTACATTGAAATTTTAGTGAAAATTTGAATTTTGAGTACAAGTAAAGTTTTTAATGATCAATTAAAATTTATGTGCAAACCTTAATTTTTATAAAAAAAAGAACTAAAGAAATTCCAAGAATGTCTTTAACTCTTTGTATTTAGCATTTATCATTAAAAATTAAAATAATAAAAAAATAAAAAAAATAAAAAACAGATAATTGTCTTCAATTACTTCAGTATAATTAATGACTTTATTTCGTGTAGCGCTCTTAAAAAACACCGAACAGAACATATTCGAACAAAAAAAATCCTTGCACGTTCAATACAACATCCTGACACTTCCGTTCGCACCCCCTCCTCTGTGGCAAGTACAAAAATCGCTTCAATGATGAGTCAGTCGTTGCTTTGTTTGCGGAAACCATGTCCCTTTGTCTGTTATTCGACTCAACGCAATGCCACGCATATGAAATTTAAATTAATTCTGAATTTATCTGATCCTTTTTTTCCCCCTTTTGCTTGTTTGCATGACAAGCAGCAGTGGCGGCGGCGGCGACCTTTCAGCCCTGCCGGCCGGCCAGTCCGTTCGGCACTCAGTTAACAATTTCGTGTAGTCCATTCAACTAGACACATTCAACACACACAGCACAGCACATCACATTACAGCCTCGGCACGCAGCACAATCAAGTGCTCATTCAACTATGAGAGCTGTATATTCAACCAACCAACAGCATCATTCATCGAGTCTGTCAACGGCAGACAGTTGACTAAAGATGTTGCCTAGAGTTAAAAACGACTGTTGACAACGACGAAGTTCTGTTTCATTCAATTTCGATTTTTTCGTTTTTTTTTTTTATTTATTTTGCTTTCCATGCGTGCTTTAAATGTACTTTATTGATTGCCATTTCTGGCTTTTGTTCACTTGTTGTGTGTTTGCCTTTCAATCTTAGTTTTGAGATTTTTTTTCCTTTTTTTTCATATTTTATGTTGTAATTTTAATGATTTCACTGTTCTGGATTTTTAATGAGCTGTCGTTGTTGGCGTTGAACACAAAAAATGGCATAATTTTCGCACTTCATTATAATTTAATTAAAACAACAAGAACCCATAAGAACTACAAGGTAAACAAAAAAAGAAACTACTAAATAACTGCATAATTAACTGATTTATGGTGCTTTAGTAGTTTTTTGGAATTGAAGATGACAGAATGCTGTGCGTTGATATCAACAGGTGGCCAATGCTTGTAGCACCAATATGGCATTGGTTCTTGTATTCTTTTTATTTACTTTATGGATTTTTAAAATTTTAATTTGGTGAATTTAAGCAGTTTTTATTGCATTCAATTAGTATCAATTTATTGTATTTTTATAATTTATTTTTTAAGAGAAAAATTGAATTTATTTAGAGAGAAAAATTGAGATTTTAGTGCAAATTGATTTTTAGTGATAAATTGAATTATAGTGAAAAATTGAATTTTTATTTGAATTTCTAGTGAATAATTGAATTTTTAATGAAAATTTAATTTTTAGTGAAAAATTTAATTTTTAGTGAAAATTTGAATTTTTAGTGAAAAATTTGAATTTTTAGTGAAAATTTGAATTTTTAGTGAAAATTTGAATTTTTTGTGAAAAATTGAATTTTTTGTGAAAAATTGAATTTTTTGTGAAAATTGAATTTTTAGTGAAAATTGAATTTTAGTGAAAATTTGAATTTTTAGGGAAAAGTTTAATTTTTAGTGAAAAATTGAATTTTTAGTGAAAAATTTAATTTTTAGTAAAACAATTTAATTTTTAGTGAAAATTTTAATTTTTAGTGAAAAATTGAATTTTTAATGAAAAATTGAATTTTAGGGAAAATTAATTTTTTAGTGATAATTTTATTTTTAGGGAAAATTCAATTTTTAGTGAAAATTTAAATTTTTAGTGAAAAATTGAATTGAAAAATTTGAAGTGAAAAATTGAATTTTTAGTGAAAATTTGAATTTTTAGTGAAAAATTGAATTTTTAGTGAAAAATTGAATTTCTAGTGAAAAATTGAATTTTTAGTGAAAAATTGAATTTTTAGTGAAAAATTGAATTTTTAGTGAAAAATTGAATTTTTAGTGAAAAATTGAATTTTTAGTGAAAAATTTAAAATTTAGTAAAAAATTTAAATTTTAGTGAATTTTTACTAAAAATGTGAATTTTAGTAAAAAATTGAATTTTTAGCGAAAATTTGAATTTTTAGTGAAAATTTGAATTTTTAGTGAAAATGTGAATTTATAGTGATAAATTTGGTTTTGGGTGAAAATTTGAATTTATAACGACATTCTTAAATCTAAGTCAAATATATACTTTTTATTGAAAAAATTAATTTTCAGTAATAAAATTCAATTTTTCACTCAAAATTTAGTTCTTCCATAAATTTGAATTTTAACTGAAAAATTAAATGTGTCATTATAAATTTAATATTGCACTTAAAATTTAAATGTTCTTCATTGAATATTCAAATTTTCATTAAAAACTAAATTTTTTATAAATAAAAAATCTTGGTGACCTCTACTTTCAACCACCAACCGACATTTACATCCCAGTATAAATTGTTCTCCCATAGAAATTTAAAAATATTCAGTTGCTTCAAGACGTTAGAAAAGCTTTTCTTTGCTTCAAAAGTTGAAGAAAATCTTTATAAACATGAAAAACCTGTATATGTTGCTACAGTAAAACAACCAGAGCGGCATCTGTTGCTGTCTGTCGCAAGTAATTTAAGCCGTAGCTAATGCAGCGAGCGGCCGCTCGCCATGCAACAGCAAGCAGCGCATCCTTGCATGTTGCTGCTGCTGGTCTTGCAGCAGTATTTTACTATTTTTTTTTTTTTGCTTTTTTTGTTTTTTGTTGCCCAGCATTTGTGGCAGCAATTGCCGTGGGTGCTAAATAGAAAAGACAACAACATAGCTGTGCACTTTGCTTGGTTGTTTTTTATTTCACTCGAGCACGGCAGCAGCAGCAACAGCAACAACGGTGGCGGCAATGCAGTTGGCTGGTTCTTGTATTTAACAGTTAGATTTTAATGCTGTCGGCGATATTTTCAAGTTTATTGCTGAGCTCGTTAGAGGCAATTTTTTTTATTCATTTGATGCTGTTATACGTTGCTGTTTCTGTTGCAGCCTCATCTTTTACTTCCTCAATGACGTTGTTTAGGAGTGCATTTTTTCTACAGTTTTTATTTTTTTGTTATTTTTATTTTCTCTGGTTTTTACATACGTATTACTATTTAACATATGCTGCAGCTAAATGTTTAACACTTTTGGTATAAATTTGCGTAAAATATGGAATAAACAATTTGCATTAAATGATAAATTGTTTTGAATAAATGACCTTGTTTTTACAATTCAATTGACAGTTATTGATAACAAATGCAAAACTAGATCAATGCTACAGCATTTAAATTGTTTTTTATATTTTTCAGTATAGTTGAAAGTGGTTGAAATTAATTGAAAGCAGTTGAAAGCTGAAGAATGAAGTTGAGCGTGATTAAATTAAATCTAAATGATTTTATTAGTTCGTAATATTATTTTTAATATATTTGAAATTAATTGAAAACGGTTGAAAGCAGTTAAAATAATTTAAATTGTTTAAAAAACATTCAAATAATAGCGAATGTTCATAACAGTTTTCTTTCATATCATTATAAGTGATTTAAACGGGCTGAATTCAGGTGAAAATTGCTGAATTCATACGAAATTAATGATTGGTGTATTTTGAAATATTGTTTTTCTCATGTTAAAATAAGTTGAAAGCAGTTGAAGTGTTATAGAAAACAGTTGAAAGCAGCTGAGATTAGTTGAAAGTAATTTTTTTTTTATTATTTTTTTCTTTCAATTAATAAAAGTAGTTGACATACATTAAACCAATTTGTGCTTCGTTTAAAAGATTTTGCATATATTTCAAATAAATTTAATATCTTGAGGTTTTTCAAATTCATCTAAAGCAATTAATATTCGTTTAAACTAGTTCAAATACTTATAAATGAGCTGAACTAAATTGCAATTAATAAAATAAATTAAAACCAATTTGCCAATGGCAATGTTAATGAAGCAAATGCACTCGCAAATATTTTCAGTTTTTATAACTAATGTTTGAGATTCGTAAAGCAAGCTACATAAAAACAAAATAAACAAAATAGACAAAAAAAAAATAAGAAACTAAAAAATAAAAAATAAAAACAAAAATACCTAAAAATACACAAAATTCACAGGCTGTTGGTAGCAGCAGCACTTGAGAGCTGCCTGTTGCTGTTAACGTGTTGCCAACTTTATATCAAACATGCAGCATTCAAGACAGTGCAATGCACAAATAAAAAATAAAAAAACAAAAAACTAAAAAAAATACGCATTATGAAAAAATAGGTGAAAATTCCGGTTTTTCCAGCAACAAAAACGGCTTTTGCTATCGCACTTGTGCAACTCAAGATGCTGCAACACTTGGCAAAGTTCAAGTTTATCAAATGATTTTTAACTTTTTTGTTTTTATTTATCTACTGCGACTTTTTAAATATTTTTGTAATTTTTGCAAAACAAAGTTGATTGCATTTTCTTCAATTTTGGTGCACTCAGTTCAAATACAGCCACGCATATTTTATGTGTTTTTATTTTTTTTTAATTCAATTTCATCAGTTGCTACTCAACGCCCTGCTGCCACAATTTAAATCAATTCGAAAACAAGTTTGTGGCAGTTTTTAGACCAAGAGGTGGCAGTACGACATATTGTTGCTGCCATCGCCAATGACGATAAAGCCTATGACGCGCTGTCGATGAAGACAACGACGACAATTGCACTGCATGGCCACATTCAATCAATCAATGAAGAATTCTACATTTCTGATGCAGCTACGCATTTTCCAACAGCCATTTAATCAGCGCAGGCGCGCAGATTTTTCATTTAATTCAACGAATAGTTTTTAAAACCTACAGCGCAGCAAAGCGTTCAAGCAGTTGAATGTTTGAGCTGTTCGGTCTTTTATTTTTGTATTTTAGTATTATTTTTTATGTTTTTTTTTTTTTATTATTATTTTTTTTATTATTTTTTTTTTTTTATTTATTTTTTTATTATTTTTTTTTTTAAGCCACAAAAGTACGCCTCACATCTGTTAACATGAATTTCAAAATCATGGCAACTGCTTGCTACTTAATAATACTTTTAGCTTCGAATATTAAATGTACTTTAAGTAGTTGCCTGCTCTTCGCAGTCAGATGGTCATCAATTTTTTATTGCGCAACATTTATTTAATCGCTGCAATTTTAAGTTTGATGAGTCGATAATAGTGCGCACAATTTCGGTAAAGTGGAATGCGATTCAAAATAGGCATGAAAAATATGCGCAATGTGCTAAAAATAGTTTTAAAGCGCATGATGTGTAAATTGAAAATAGTTGAAAGTGGTTGAAAGTGATTGAATGTTGTTAAAAGTGATTTAAATGGGTTGAAGAAAGTGGTTTTCAATGCAAAAAATGCTAACTTTATTTGTACAGGACACAAATTCGTTGTTTTTTTTTATAAATTTAATGAAGTTGAAGGTGTTTAAAAGCAAAACAAAAATATCAAAGTTGTAATGGGTCGAAAATGATTAAAAAACTTTTCAAGCAAAATACATTTTAAATTATATTAAAATTGAAAACAAGTTTGTTACCGCATTTTTAAGTTTTGCAGACTCATAAAACATGCCACAATTAACACATTTTTGTGTTCAATGATTGCAATTGATTTATTGCATAATACTGCTGACCGATTTTTCTTTAAAAATCACATAAAAGCAATGGAGAAAAAAAACGTTAACAAATTTTATGATTTTTGCAATTATTTGCTGATTGCATTACAACATTGTTGCAGCAATCTTTTGTATATAGCAATCTTTCGCTAGCAATAGCAAATGAAGATTCTTTGAAAATGTATTTTTGAATTAAAATTTTCAACTACAACAAGCTTACGTTGTTGCCAACTCTTAAAGCAATCTGCAAATTCTTTGATCATACATTTTTCAGTTTCTTTTGAATTTGCACATGTTGTTGCTCACCCATCGTCCATCTTCTTTAGCAGTGATGTTGCCATGAACGCAAATTTATTGCGTTTTTTATCGCTCTACAATTGACCGCCGATTGTATATAATTAGCTATCAACCTAATTGATAACCATGTCGCTGGCTGACTTATTAATTGAGCTTTAGTGAGGCGGTTGTCTAAGCAAAAAATAAAATAAAATAAAAAACATCTAAAACAAATAAAACTAAGAGGTAGCAACAGAACCAACCCTCTGTGACATGCGGCGACCGTCTGTTGCCGCGTGCCAATGACTTCTTGACGGCAACAACTGTTGCTGCCGCCGTTGCTGCCACATTTGCATCGTGCGCTGTCACTCCTTTAACTGTCTATAGATGGTGCAGCAATTCTTTAGCATCATACGCTGACATTTTGTTTAATTGCTGCTGCATGTGTGACTGTGATACTGTTGCTGTTGTTGCACTGTGTATTAATGTTGCTGCTGCTGCTCCATCCTAAGCGCAAATGCTTGCCAAGTGCCAATTTTCGACTGACAGGTGATTTTGATAAAATCACTGCTATACAACGAGCATCACTTGCAGCAGCAGCCGCCAACGAGATTCTGTCTACTGTGTTGTTCTTGTGTTGCGTTGCACGTTGCTCGCGCTTTATCGTCGACGTTGTCGTTGTTGCAGCGCATGTTTTGTGTGGGTTATTGCTAACAAAGATTACAGATTTATCGCTGTGGCAACTCTGTAGGTTTACGTTTGGCTTTAATTGACAGCCCCAACTCAAGCAGCAGCCACAGCCAGCAATAGGCCGCGGCGCAACGAAAGACTTAAGGCACGAACACGCGTCGTCGCATGTGCAGCGCAACATGTAGCAGATGCGCGTGTGCTATAAATAATGTTGATAAACATTTGAGTTATTGGAAAATTAGCCTTTGATTTGATATTTTTTTTTAATTTTTTAATTTTTATATTTTTATATTTTTATATTTTTATATTTTAATATTTTTATATTTTTATATTTTTATATTTTTATATTTTTATATTTTTATATTTTTATATTTTTATATTTTTATATTTTTATATATTTATATTTTTATATTTTTATATTTTTATATTTTTATATTTTTATATTTTTATATTTTTATATTTTTATATTTTTATATTTTTATATTTTTATATTTTTATATTTTTATATTTTTATATTTTTATATTTTTATATTTTTATATTTTTATATTTTTATATTTTTATATTTTTATATTTTTATATTTTTATATTTTTATATTTTTATATTTTTATATTTTTAAATTTTTATATTTTTATATTTTTATATTTTTATATTTTTATATTTTTATATTTTTATATTTTTATATTTTTATATTTTTATATTTTTATATTTTTATATTTTTATATTTTTATATTTTTATATTTTTATATTTTTATATTTTTATATTTTTATATTTTTATATTTTTATATTTTTATATTTTTATATTTTTATATTTTTATATTTTTATATTTTTATATTTTTATATTTTTATATTTTTATATTTTTATATTTTTATATTTTTATATTTTTATATTTTTATATTTTTATATTTTAATATTTTTATATTTTTATATTTTTATATTTTTATATTTTTATATTTTATTTTTATATATTTTTTTATATTTTTAATTTTTGAAATTTGCTTTAAATTTTGTCTTTATATTTTTTGAAATTTGTTTTTTTTTATCTTTTTAATGGCTTTTTAATAGTTTTTAAACAGCAACTTAATCAGCCATAAACGACAATATATTGTTAATAATTTTCAGGGTGTGTAGCAAATAAGTAGCAATCAACTGACTGCCAACAGTTGTCAGTCACGCACAATATGTATTAATTTATAATTTCACATATTCAATCTATCATTTGTTATACCATGAATGAATGTAGGAATTAATTTATAAAATAAAAACAAAAATACATAAGTCAAATGCGGCGGCAACAGCGACGACAACATGTCAGCCACATTAACAGCATCCGGCTATGGCTTAAATATTGTCTTTAATAACGGTTACAACATATTATGGTGTTTCAATCTGTGTGTGCTGAAAACACACCTAGTTGCTTTGAATTAGCATCTTTCAATTGATATTTTGTAGAGCTTCATCCTTGAATAAACCGTCAAAACAAAATCTACAAACGTCAGCAACAAGTTCGAATAAGTTGCTGAAGGTTGAATTAAATTTGTATTTAAAAAGAAATCAACAATATTTATTGGATTTGCAGATCAAAGCAATTTAAATAAAAAAATAAATAAATTAAAAAAATATGAAAAATGTGTCACTGCTACAAACGAATTCGCATTCAACAGCTGATTATGATGAGCAGGTTGCTGCTGTTGATGATGTTGTTACTAATATTGGTATTTTTTTTTTAATATGATCGATGATATCATCTATGCGAATTTAACTTTTCATTAAATAAATTAGAAAAGAACACAGATTTTTGTTTGACGTCAATCATAAATTATTTTGCAAAATTAAGTTTCTTATAAAAATATATTTCAATGAGATTAAAACCGGTTAAATGTATATATAACTGCTACTATTTAAATTTTAATCCACTGCAGTTATTTATTTAATTAGTTGGGATTAAAACGTGTATAATTTAAAGCTGTGAATATATAGTAACAAAATCATTTTTTTAAAATTATATTGTAAATTAATTTAAAGCGTTTTAGCTTAATTCTAAAATAAAACAGAAAATTTACAGAATATTTACATATTCTGTTATGTTGTTATGTTTAATGCTGTTGTAATACTATTGAAATAAATTTTTTACGTGATTGAATATGATTAAAAGTAGTCGAAATTATTTGAAAGGAATTGAAACTGATTGAAACCAATTTATGTTGACAGAAAATTGTAATAAACAATTAATTCAAATATTACGTTTGGTTCAATTCTGATATTAATGGACAGAAATAGTTGAAAGTGACTGAAACATTAAAATAAAATAGAATATTTATTGTTTTTTTTTTTCAATGTATTACATTGTAATATAATTGTGACAAATGTTCTATGTGATTGAATATAATTGAATATGATTGCGAGTAGTTGTAACTGATTGAATGTAATTGAAATTGATTGAAACGTTTGGATGGGAAACTAATACAAACAAATAATTCATATATAACGTTTTGGTAGAAAGTTTTTATTAATAGTTGAAAGCAGTTTTGCGACAGTTCAAAATAACAGAAATATGAAAAAATTTGTCAATATTAAGATAATAAAAACAAATTTAGTATGATTAAAAGTAGTTGAAATAGATTTAAAGTAATTGAAACTGATTGAAAGTAATTGAAAGTAATTGAAGCTTATTGAAAGTAGTTGAAACTGATTGAAAATAGTTGAAATTAATTTAAAACAACAAATTTAAAGATGTCGCTTTGATTAAAAAAAATGTTTAATAGTTGAAAGCCATTTGAAACAAGTTGAAAGTAAGAAAAACATTTTAATACTATAAAAAAAATGATAAATTTACGCAATAAAGTCATTTAAAATTAATATAAATAAATATGACTAAATAAAATATTTTTGATATTGATTGAAAGTTCTTAAAATTATTGAAAGCTCAAAAAACTTCCATAGAAACTATGTATTATGCTGCATATGTTTTCAATAATATCAAAAAAGAGATCTAAAAACCTTGCAGCACAACACACTTCAATTATATGTTCAATTTATCGCCAACAATATATCGTTTTAGCAGCAACAACAACCTTAGTAGCAACAGCAACAACGTCAATAAATGCTTGCTCATAAAACCTTTAAAATATGACTTAAATTGCTGCTCTCTGCACTTGCAGGCGAACGATTTATCGCGCCATCAACTGTTTAACATTTGCGGTTGTTGCTGCTGCTGTTGCTGCATGATGCAACAACAATAATGGCGGCAACAGCTGCTGTTGTTGGTACGTTTAAAAACTTAACTTAATTAAGCGATCATGTTTGGCGAGCAAATATTAGAGGCGCTTTCTTCCAGCAACAAGAACTACAGAAGCAACAGCAAGCAGCAGCAACAATAGGCGCATACGAGCCAGCAACATCAAGTCAACAATTGTTTATATGCTGCACTAAATTTGTGCAAACAATTTTATTTTATCTGCGTCATAAACAAGCAACACAACAGCAGCAGCAACAATTTTCTAAGTTTTATCACGATTTTGGCAACAAACTGCAGCAATAGTTTCTGCAGTTTAATTTTTACTTTTTGTTGATGTTTTAGTCGAGAATACCTAATAGTTCTATGTTTTTTTTCTATTTTTATTTTTTAACAGCAACATGCTGTTGATGCTTTTATTGCACATGCAGGTAAATGTGTAAATAAACCATTTTTCTTTGTTGCTGTGTATATTTTTCGGCTCTGGGCTAAAATTGCACTTCATATAGTGAGTTGCTGAGGTTTTTTAGTTTTTTTTTTTTTTTTGCAAAATAAGTTATTAAACATAAATTCTGATTTTAGGTGCGCGATTGCTACTCCAAATCGCATTTGTTGTTACTATTTATGTGCATATGTTGCTGCTGCTGTTGTTTGCATTTGAATTGTGTTGGCAACATTGTTATATATAATTTTTGTTGGCCTATGGTGTGTTGCTTGCGGCTCTGCGTCTGCGTTTTGTTTGTTACGCCCCATGGTTTTTGTATTAAGTTGCCACTAAGTTTGTTGCTAATATTTATTTGTAGTGAAGGTGAAAATTTGTTAAACAAAAATGTTTATAGATTATTACTAATGTGTGGGCTGTGTTTATTAACATATGAATGAGCCAAAGAAAACGCAGAAAACTATTGCCAATTGAATATTTATAGAAAAATGCACAGAGGCGTTTAATTACAAATAGCGCTGTGGTAGTAATCTGCATAAAAACTAGTCGCAATTAAAAGAAAAAATAAAAGAAAAAGCTGAAGAATGAAATCAAAAGAATGACTCAGGCTTTACTTCAAGATCAGCAATCTGAAATTAGTTGAAAGCAACTGAAGATGGTTGTAAGCTAATAAAACTAGTTGAAAGTATCTGAAGCTAGTTGAAAGTAACTGAAACTAGTTGAAACTAAACTGAGTCTAGTTGAAACTAAACTGAAACTAAATTAATAAAGTTAAAAGTAAATAAAAATAGTTGAAAGTAACTGAAAATAGTTGAGAGTAACTGAAACTAACCTATTTGAATTTTGTTAAATATTATTAAAACTTGTTGAAAGTAGTTGAAATGACGGCATAACTAATAAAACTCGATGAAAGCACTTGTAATAAGTTGAAAGTATTTGTAAACACTTACAAATAATTAAAACTAATTAAAATTTGTAAACACTACTTTCAAAATCATTAGTTGATAAACAACACTTTAAAATAATTAAATCTATTGCAATATTATTGAAACTTTTTGAAAGAAATAGAAAGAAAGAACTTGAAATATATATAAAATTCATTCATTAAGAAAATTTTTCAAAATAAAAAAAATATAAAAAAAAGAAAATAAAAAATTCAACAAAAATCGAAATTATCGCAAAAAGCGACACCATACTCTCAACTACCTACCTGCTTTACAGGCCGCCCGTATTTTATGACAGAAACGAAATGCGTGAGAAAACTGACAACAGAAAACTGTTGGCTCATTTATTATTTCAACAACAACGCTTTTTGAGTAATGATGATGCCTCTTCCTTGATATTTTGTATATATATGTTTTTGTGGTAGGCCTTTTTGTGGCATGACAAATTGTAACAAAACGAAACAAAATTCGTTTGCATACAAAGATTTCTGAAAAATCGGTACACGACAAAAATAAAATGTTCGCACGCCCGTTTAAATGCAAAAAAAAAAGATATAGCTACACAAATATTTTTAGAACAAGCTCCAACAAACATTGAATACAAAAAAAAAAAATAAGAAATAAAATAAAATCAACAAAAGTTGGCAAATGTCTTTAACCTTTGCTCGTGGTGACGAGACTATATTTAAACAGTTTTATTTTTAATTTATATTAAATTAAACATTTTTGTTTTTTAATTTTTTTTTTTTGTTTTTTTTTTATTTTTTTATTAGTGTTTTTAGTTTATTACACATGTTATGTATCGCCAGCATTACTTTTCATTATTATGGCAAGCGGCCGTGCCAAGCATATTAAGTGCTTCACGTTTTGTATAGAACAAGTGCGATTATTTGTTTAAAGCAACAAAATTCAATAAAAAAAATAAAATTATGAGATAAAAAAATATAGAATTTTATACATCTTTTCTGTTGCTATGACTTATTATGTTTCTTTCTTAAGTATATTGTTCAGTTACCACATTACACTAGACATCCAAATGATTGTTGTTTGAAGCTGCTTATTATTTAATTTAGAATTTATTTTTATTATTTTTATGTTTTTTTTTTAATTTTTTTTATTATTATTTTTTTTTTTTATTATTATTTTTTGATCATTATTTTATTATTATTTTTTTTTGTATTTCATTTATTTTAGTTATTATTTTTTTAGTTTTGACAGATTATATTTTTTGTATTTAAGTAAAAGTACCATTTCTAAGAAATCTTTAAATTTTATTATTATTTTATCTTCATTTTTAAAATTTATTTTATACAAATAAAAACTAATTCTATTTTTTTTTCTATTTTTTCTCATTACAGCAAAAATGAAAATATTTTTGCCACTAGTCACGTGGATAGTGCTACTCACGAGTACGGTAAGTAACCACCAACAAATACACAATTTATTTTAATATTTATCAGCTAACTTTGCGCCACAACTAATAGCAAATAGTAAATTTTGCAAACAAAAGACTCAGACAACGAACTAAACATGCGCACCAATTAAATTACACCAAACATTATCAATGCGCGGCCACTCTTTTCCAACTGCTTTAAGAGTGGTTTTTAAATAAACATTTTACAATTGCTATGATTTTAGCAATTAATTAAAATGACCCGATTTAAGCGACCAACAAACATTTTTTTCATGAAGCCTTTAGTTCCAAAATTTAAACTTTACAGCAATGCGACAAGAAAAACCGCAAAAGAATTACAAGACAACAATAGTAGCGGAATAAAAAAATAAAATAAAAAGAAAAACTCTACCACTATCAACATTAATCACTTGTATTTGCAACAAAGTGCCCGAATCAATGAATCCAATCGCTTTAAATGGCCAACACTAATTGGAAGGCAGCCAAATAAAGCAGTGAAAGGCACCAACAGCAACTGGAGATTTCGTGGATTAAGTATGGATAAAGGAATATTAAAACAAATAGAAGTATAAAAAGAAAAGGCGGTATTAAAAATAATAGAAATAGAAAAAGGAACCAGTTTTTACCGTGCAAGTTTGCCAAATGTGACGTTGGACTTTTTTACTTTTATAAGAATTCCAATGTAAAATATTTGAGGAATAAATGTAATAGTAGAAAAAGATGAAGGAAAAGATAGAATTTACCAATTCACTATAAGAGTTATAGATAATACATAATAATATTTTGCAGATATATGTCGCAAATCTTGTCTCGGTAGCTTAGCAAATTTAGATATACAATTTTTTCTGGGAATATTTTTTTTTTGTGTGAAAATATTTTAAACGATCAAATATTTACTGAAAACTAATATTTTTTAAACAATTTTGATAAAAAAAAAAGATTTATTCATGAAATTTTTTATTTTTAACTTCACAAAGACGTTATCTAATTCAATGCCAGTTTTAATCATGCTCTTAATTAAGAAGCATCGTATCGATGACAATAAAATCAGTTTGTAGAATTTTAAACTAAATTTATGAGCATAACTGTTTTTATAACACAGATAATATTTTTTTTAAAGAATGTTAATTGGCAAAAAATAAACAAAAAGAAGTCACTGAACTCTATTAAAAGCTATGACAGATTTATGATATTGAAAACACCGACAATTTTATGGCATGGCACCTCTTAGAAAAACAATTAAAAATAATATAAAAAAACAAAAAAAAAACAAAGAAACTTAAGCCAACTTCAATTTAAAGTATTTGAAAGTCTTTGTGAGTTAAAAGTTGGTGGTGAGTTAAACCAATCGACAAAAAGAAAAAAATGTCTTGAAAGGTTGTTAAATTTGACATGCAAATAAAACTATTTTTAAAATATGACACTAATGATTTGTGAAAATTATGCTAATGAACAAAAAAAAACGGTAAACTAATTTTTGGCAATTTATGCAAATTAAAATTTCACACAAATAGTTTTGGCGTACCAAAAATAAACAGCAAACTCTTTAAAAATATATTAAATTTCTGAAATTATAGACAAAACATATTAAATAAAGTGTGAAAAATAATGAAGAAAAATTATAGTTGAAAATATTGAAGAAAATTAGAAAACTTATAATGGCGATACATAATGTGATGGATAGTCTGAAAATTAAGACTAATAATAGAGGTTAACAAATGATTGAAATAGTAAGAAAAAGCTGTACAAAATAAAAAATAAAATAAAAAAATAGTAATTAAAAAATAAATGCTAAATTAATGATAAAACGAATTAAATAAAAAAAATAAGGAAGATAAATTATAACCGAAAATAATGAAAAAAATTAGAAAAATTATACTTGAACTTATTGAAATATTAAGACTAATAATAGAGGTTAATATGCGTTTTAAATAAAGTAGTAAAAAATAAAAAAAATAAATAAAATAAAAAAATAAATAAAAAATAAAATAAAATAAAAAAAAAATAAAAAAAAAATAAAAAAAATTAAAATGAAATAAAATAAAAAGAAAAAAAAAGAAAAGAAAAAGAAAAATAAAACTAACTCAAAAAACAATAAAAAAAAATTAGATAAAAATTAAATAAAAGTATAATAATAATAAAAAAAAATTAAAGAAAATAAAACTTAAATAAAATAAAAATTAATTCAATAATTAATAAATTTGATGTTGCGAAAAAAAAAGTATATTATAATTAAATTAAAAAATTACTTGAAAAATATGAAAAATTATAAAAAGTAATACAGTAATAATAAGCAAAAATTAAATAATATTATTAGAAAAATATTTTTAAAAAATAAATTCACAAATTGTTTGAAAGATATTTTTAAAAACATATGAACAAATATATTAAAAATCTCAGAAATATAATTAAAGAAAAAAATGTGTGAAATAAAAATGTAAATTCGAGGAAACATTCGAAATCAAAACCAGCAAGAAGCAGCCAATAAACGCATAAAACCCAAAGCGGTACTTTGTTCAAATTATTTAAATTTTTTTAACTGAAATTTTGTTGGTTTTTTTTTATTATTTTTGTTCATGATATTGAAAGCCATGGCTGGCTGACTGGCGACAGGCGTACTCGCCTCGGTCAACGACTGTGTGATTCTGTTGAGACACCGACAAACGTCGATACAATCGCCCAATAAAACTATAGAAGTATAAAAGAAATTTCAGAATGAACCGAAAGAAAGAGATAGAGAGAAGAGGTAATAAAAAAATAAAACAAATATAAATAAAAACTACGTAATGAATAAAAATAGCCGCATTAGCTGTAACTTTAGATAGTCATCGATTCGGTTGTGTTGGCCAAAATGATAGCAAAATAGGAATTTCGAATTGGCCAAAAGCCAAAGTAGAAGCAGTATTAGTAGTAGTAGTATAAAAAGACGACGAAGAAGAAGAAGAAGCAGCAGTGAAAATAGCAACAACAAAAAAGTGCCAACAACTTATACAACCACGGCACAACGAAGGTTATTGACTTTCTTTCAGTTGGCCCAAACGCGCAGACGCAGAGTTGGCAACATAAGCGGTTTATTGGTTTATGTCGAATATTATTTTGTTGTTATAATAGTGGCTTCAGCTATTGTTGTTTTTTTTTTACTTAATTTGATTAGATCTATTAAATTGATTTATTTTAAGCAAAAAAAAAAATTAAAAAAATTTTATCAAAAAAAACTAACATTTAAAAAAAACTAAATCCAGTTTTAGTTTGCCAATTTTTAGCCATTTGATTGATTGCTAAAATTTAATTTTAGTTTTATTGATTTGCTGCGAAGTATTAAAACCGCAAAATCACACGATTGACTTAAAATCAAAGTTGCAAATTTACACCAGTCACGAATTGTGAAATTTATAGCGCGCTTTTTGTTTTTAATTAATAGCAAAATTTTAAACTTTATAAAACATTTAAAAAACAAAACTATACACCAAACAAAAGACTTAAGCAACGAACTTGATTTATGTGCATGACATTATTTGGCTCCTTTGGACAAGCTACACTCGTTCTCTAGACTTGAACTTCATGTCGATTTCCTGCCAGCAATATCTGTGTGTTGCTGTTGTTGATGCGCATGTTGCTGCCATTGACTTAATTAATTGCTTGGCATTAAAACTGCGCTGTGTGAGAAAAATCTGTGCATTGCACGCGATACGCGGCGGGGCACAGCGTGTTGTTTATATCGCCAGCACAAATTTTGTTTCTCAAATCATCAAAATTTTCACATTTTTCACATACTTAAAGCAAAAACAAAAAATAATGAAAAACAACAGCGTGTTAGTAAGCCAAGCGCAAGGCTGCAGTTGCCTTGAAGATGTCGGCAACAATTGCATGCAGTCATATGTGTCTGTATCCTCTACACACCTAACT